>JAIGNY010003616.1:585000-650000 GCA_020152595.1 Chiridota heheva
GCGTTCGGTGTGTAACGGACTTTAACCTGTGGAGTCAACGTACAAGAAATGTTTTAATAGCAAAACTCTTTTTTCTTTTCTGAAATATGACCTTCCGCACGATAGGCGATCAAGTGCGCATGTTAAAAGATATCACATTTCAGCAACACTTTGACGAAAACATTCCAATTAGCGAAACTAACAAAAAGACAAACGGGATTTAAAACAGGAGGGGACAGGACACCCATTATTTCATTGAATTGAGCGTGTTGATAGATAAATCACAACCAAACTAATCATGGGCAGTATGGAAATAGTCAAGAAATAGTCATCGATCCCGGGAGGAGGGGGAGGGGAGGAGGGAGACCATCGACCGAATTCTGTTATGAATTTCCTTACCCGTTTACAAATTCAGTGGCATTTAAAGCGAGGACG
Organism: Chiridota heheva; assembly: GCA_020152595.1. Lineage (NCBI taxonomy): Eukaryota > Metazoa > Echinodermata > Holothuroidea > Apodida > Chiridotidae > Chiridota > Chiridota heheva. The sequence continues at coordinate 585,415 of JAIGNY010003616.1, forward strand.
ATGCATGGGCCATTTCCGTTGTTATAATTTTTTTTATTGGGGGCAAGTATTTACGGCCCTCAATAATGAAGTTCTGCGTGATGAATTGAGTTTGAAGGAACTCTAATTCCTTTCATATTTAGTTTTTCCAAAGTGTACATGACAAGGCACGGCACAAAGACAAATTTTGAACATTCTGGATGTAGTATAAGCACTGGTTAACAATGTAGTTTAATCTCGCCGGATCGATTTTCAAGTGCATCCATTTTTTGTATCTCGACGTATACGGGCCTGGCTTCGTCCAAAGAAATTCTATTCTGATTTTCTAACTTTCGTGACTGCAATTTTAGAATTAAAAGAAAAGGGCCATCAGCAATTTTCAGGCCGGTTAAAATTGAATCAATTTTAGTCGCGGTAGGGAGGGGAAATTGCGCTTTCAGCTATACCCAGGCCACGAGAGGTAGAAGGAATTCAGGCCAATGAGGGTAGAAAATCTAGTACGGACACTTTTTTTTATTTAATATGTTTAATGAGGATTTAAAACTGGAAAAATGAGTGTTTAAACTTGCAATTCGTAAGTTGTTTATCTGTTCTCGATAAATTATATTCTCTGCTCAATCGTGCACGCAGGGGTATAAGTAGACTTTGAGCGCAGGGGGTGTTAGACAAATTTGTCCGACGAAAAATAAACCAGGACAATTTAGAATAGTTTTTCTGTCTACATCTATCTATATAAGTATAACACTACGATTTGAATAAGAATTTAAAAAAACGATCAACATATCACAGCCCTCCGTATTAGAAGTAGACGGTCAATGAAACCAAGAACACCTGAACCACGGGGCAACGAGGGCAACCATACCTTTCTTCTCACGGGGACAATGGAGGCAAGAATTAGGACAGGCTCCATTTCATGAAAGCAACGGCTCAAGAAGTGCCCTTTCTGGTATTTATTTTAGGCGTTATTTTCGCCCTTGCTGTAAAGTAACGGTTGTGATACTCAAAACTCTGTTTATGCTTTAAAATGGCTGTTTTCGATATAAAAGTGTCAATTCTCATCATTTGTGCTTTTTCACTTTCAGGTGCATGCATACCCGTAGTTTTACGACCATGACTCGCTCCTTGCCTATTTCGCGTGCAGTCGTACCAAAATGAAACCCATGATTGGGAACAATATTGAACTATACGGGAAACTCTTTGTGCATCTCTAATTAGTTTTCAGTGTACCTCATAATTATTTTCACTACAATTTTAATTAATAATGTATGGCAGTAGGCCAAAACTTGAGGTAAAGTTTATTGGCATCACTTCAATTTTTGACGCTTCCGATTGCCAAACACTTCATGAAAGTATCCTCTCCATTCATTATTTTGATTGCCACCTCCAATTGCTTAAAACGCATTTGGCAAAAAAAAAATGAATGTAAACTTGTCGTTATTTTTTTCATTGATTAGATGTCTTGAATTGTATACAAAACATGTCTTATTGTCTACAAGTCCCTGATACATCAATCACCTGAATACATATCCAACAGTCTGAAACTTTATACACCAGCACGATCCTTTCGCTCCTCTTCTGAAAACTTCCTGACTGAACCCAGAACTAACACCAAAGCTGGTTCTAGGGCTTTTTCAGCTGCAGCACCCCATGTTTGGAACTCTTTGCCTTCACACATTCGCCATGCCAGTTTACTTGGACAGTTCAAAACACGTCTCAAGACTTTTCTTTTTTAATCATGTATTACTTACTGAACTTTGGGGCAGCATTCTGGGCGCTTTGTATCCTATGAAAAAGGCGCCTACTACAAATGAACATGGATGGATGGATGGATGGATGAATATTTCCTATATGCCATGATTACTAATACAATATTCAATCAGTAAAATCAATGGATGTGTGCACTTGTTTTACACGCACAATTTGTTTTTTACGCTCGCGTTCAACATTTATGCTACGCTCGCATGGCTGATGTTGATACAATTTGAAATAATTAGCTACATTCACTTCGTCGCACACGTTTGTAGGTGAAAGTTTCTTTTTTGTACGGGTTTTAGTTCATAGTTATTAAATGTATTTTTTATGTGCCCAAGCTTTAAGATTAAGAGTTACATACTAGAAGATTGTTATATAGCTTAACTTTTTCAGGGTAAAATGAATGAGGTAAAAAAGTACAAATTTCTTGGAAAATGTTCGCAAAACAGGAGTGCGTCGCAAATACTATGCGACGCGACTATGATGAGTCAATGTAGTGGTTTCCACCGTTATATACATAGGATGATGTCTGACTGAGTATTCGCAGTCATGTAATGACTATAGCGTATACTAAGGTCAGATGTTCATCTGACTAATGATGATATAACTGGCTTCGGACCTACATTATACGCTTAGACGTAGCCCAGTTATGAAACCATATACCATCGTTTGGCGGTAATTTCTTTCACTTTAATCCGTTTTTGTATGCTGACGTCGTGTTATTACTGTTGTTTACTGATCTGCGGCTTCACGAAGGTTATGGTTTTTTCCTATGCACGCTAATATAGTTCAACCAGTAATTTTTTACTAGAAAGTTTACACAACTGTATAGATCTTTTTAAATCTGAATCAGCAATTTCCGGATAACTAATTTAAATAATGTCACATGGCCGAAATCCACGTGTCCATAATAGACCAATCATATACTGGAGGAATTTTATTGACCAATAAAATACTGAAGAAATCTTGGCCGTCTGCACAATTCAAGCACGGTATAAGACCAAGCGTAATGAAAAATGTTTTAAAGCACACGTATCATACGTGCGTTATACATGAAGGAAATACGCGCACGTGTTTCTGCTTACAATTTTTCCTCAAACCTGCACCTGATTGGTTAAGAAACAAAGAAAAAGCTCCCCAGCATTTGATTGGTCGAAGTATTGAAGAAATCTCGTTCGGCTAAACTCGGTTTGTTTAGCATGAAACGTCCTAGTACTTTACCCAATCAAATGCTGGAGGAATTTTCCTTTTACTTAACCAACCAATTAGCTGCAGGGAAATTGTAAACAACACTACGCGCGCGTATTACCTTCGTGAGCTTGTACGCACGTTGTATGCACACGTAAAGTATATAAATATGCGTCAAACTTCCAACTGCTCTGCCTGGATATTTGTTTTTATGGGAATGTTTTTCATTTTCCACGAGGATAAGTCTTCCTTTCAGACTCGCAACTAAGGAATATGCGATAACCAGGTAAGATTTGAAGTTAACATTTTTCCTCGTTTACGTTTATGGCACAGTAGTCAGTACGTTCGATAGATGGAGTAGCACGAATCTTCATGCCCTTATCACGTAGTGACTTAATCCTCTAGATTAGGGCATGAACGTAGGTGCAATAAAACCACTTACTAAAGTAAAAGTTAATGGGCTACAACAACGCGTCTAAAAAAGTTGCACTAACATTTTAGTGCAACTTGAATTGCAATATAAATACTTCATTATTTTCGTCTAAAAATTCTACCATACACATACTTTGATTCCACCTTTAGCAGTCCGGTAGCATGCCTATTAATGGGAACATAAATGTTCCTATTAATGGGAACATTTTGCTACATGGAAGCCGCCATTTTGTGATATTTCCCATAATACTTTGCTATCATAACGTTAAAGCCTAATGCAATGTTACGTTTTTCAAATTTGAAATACGTCTGGAAAAAATATCTTTGCTAGGGAAAACTTAAAACTTATGAAAATACCTTCATCACTGTCATGGGTACAACTTTTCCACTCCCATTTAATATGTTCACCACGCCGTTTTAAAAAAGAAAAAAAAATAGACAATAAAGCTAGGCTTTTAGGCGCGAAACGGCAATTTTGAAAATTAAAATGTTTTTCAACACAATGATTTTAAATATTTCAAGTACATGAATTATAAACTATGATATTTTATCTCAACATCTGGACAATATGGCTGCATGACTTTGATATTCTTGTGTGTTATAAATGTTCCTATTAATAGCAATGCTTCTGGACTGTTTAGTAATTCATCGAAACAAATTTATGATAGGCCATTCGGAAGACAAAGTTATCACTCTTCAAAAAAAGTTCAACCAAAACAACATACGCACGGTTCCAATTATAATCACGAGCACAAAACGAAATGCGAGAGCGTTCGAAAGTGATTGACACTTTTTGGGATGACAGCCCAATTTTTCGTAAAACGAGTTACCGTGCGTTCTCAATTCCAAGCGTGCCGCAGGCATACGCGTACCGCAAATGTTAATGTTTTTGTGAACGGAACACTGAAATGCTTATTGAGGTTCACATTCCCTCAGCATTTACGAAACATTAAAAGCATTTGTACACAATTTAGACACAACAATAGGACGTAAAATGACAAAGATTGTTCAAATTTTTAAAACGTTGGTGTTCAGCGCAGAGGGCCTTATGGTATGAAATTGTGCCGTTGACCTCACAGCACAAAATGTGAAAGCACTATCGAAAACTTTCGGCAGCAAATCCCTTGTAAATATATGAATGACGACAAATTTTGCGTATCAAAAAACTTGTGTGAATTGAGTCTGAATAGTTCAGTGAAGTGCTTATTTCTGTATACATATGACAGATATATAATAAGGTAGATACCAAACTCTGACGTCAGAGTGAGGCAAACCGGGTTCTCATTAGAACGTGCATACCACAGGTGTTCTAGCGTTATGGCAACCTATATTATTACACTATATATATATATATATATATATATATATATATATATATATATATATATATATATATATACATATATATATATATATATATATATATATATATATATATATATATATATATATATATATATATATATATATATATATATATATATATCTATATATATATATATATATATATATATATATATATATATATATATATATATATATATATATATATATATATATATATATATATATATATATATATATATATATATATATATATATATATATATATATATATATATATATATATATATATATAAAGAAAGGTAGGACTCTTTTTTTAACGCGACTATCAGAGCGTATAAAAAATTCCTTTTTTTGACCACTCGCGAATCTTAATTACACTTTTTTGCTCTACTCACATTCGCTAGGACCCCTTCTTCGTGTATAAGCCACAGTATTTGTTAGGTTTTTTTTTCGATTTCTACAAAATTACCGTCAAGACAGTCTGTCCTGTCCAACAATTTGCTGCAAACTAAAGAACCGTTGCGATGACGTCATGAAGAAGCAGCACTGCAGTATTATTTTGACAAGAACAAGCCGGGGATGTATCATTCATTACCAGATGAAAATTCATACTTAATAATTAGTCCGGGTAAGAAAACATTGGTTTCATAAAATTCAAACATTCGAATGGAAGAGGGCTTACATGTACAACAAGTTAAAGACATTATGTTGGAGGACATGTGCTTCTTTTTCAAGGAGTTATCAAAGGAATTTGTATGAATATGGACCAGCAACATTTTGTACTAATTATTATTAATTTTTTTAAAGTAAGGCTAAAAAAAAAAAAAAATTTTATTGCTATATGGATATGCACAAAAGGTAAACTAGCTTCTGGTCATCAATGTGCACATGGAAACGTAGCTGGGCTATAATAACAAGCTATTATTAATATGACATTAAATAACTTCTGCGGAAGTTTGTTAGATGTACTTCCTAGGGCCCAAGATAATGATTTTAGAATATGTCATTTGTGCAGGCAGGGAATGTTCACTTTTAGGGTACAAATATTTCATTTGAACACATTTTTGGATGAGTATAATGAGCTTATACCACCTCATGCAGTTGGAACCTTGTATAAAATGCATATCAAACTGAGTTCAGTAACAAAGGTCATCAAACTTTATAATCGAATTGTATCTATTTAATTGATGTTAAAATAATTTGAGCCATGCTAACAGAAGTTAAAATACAGCAAAATATAAACTATAAAGAAATTAATATATCATTAAGTAACTCTTCTCTGTAATTCACTGTATACTGTAGCAGTTGGAAGTTAATCAACATCTTAAACCAAACTGTTGTCTGCACTTGTAATATTCTCAATGTCCTTATCCAATAAAAGAATAAAACAAGTGCAAAGAGTTCCGGAAATATAAGATAACTGTACTATTTGGTAATTACAAAGAAGAGTTACTGAAGGAAATGTTGTATTTCTTTATGTGTTGAACATATTTACACTGTGGATAACATATATGTATGATATACATATATAACATATAACATATATATAGTAACCATGGTAACATGGGTATTCACAAGTTGTCAGTTTAGTTTTAGATGGTGATTATCTATGTTTCAAAGAAGAGTTACTTAAATGTTTATTTCTTTAGATTTTGAAGACACTATTTCCACTTGATAGCATACATGTAACTATTGAAATTACAGAGAAGAGTTAATCAAAGGATATATTTATTTCTTCATATTTTGAAGAGACTGTTTTAACTCGATGACATAACTATTGAAATTACAGAAAAGAGTGACTTAAAGGATATGTTTATTCTTTATATGTTGAAGAGACTAATTTAACTAGATGATATTATCTTGAGATGCAGTATACATAATACATGCTATTTAAAAGTTTGCTACAAAGAAGTGAATATATGCAAATGTAAACACATTTGCATATATTCACTTCTTTGTCTTTTGCAGATGAAGAATATATAACTTTATTGAGGAAAATATTCTCCATATCATGCGCATGAATTACGTTAATTTTTACACTTGTGCTCACCCTGCTTACTATATACTCTTTCAAACAGTTACTTTTAGCAGTGAGAACAAAACCACTGCTCTTCGCCTAGCTCTTCTTCATCCCCATTCAACCCAATGCACTTGTAATGAAGCCATATGTCACACTTCTCACAGCAGACACAATCAGTGGTACAGTTGTGACCATATTCTCTGCAAGGCCATTCTAGCACTTTCTGCTTCTTTTTTTTTGCTTTTTATTTTCCCTTTTTGCCCTGGTGCCTTACTTTTTCCTCCCTGGGATTTGGAGGAGGAAGGTGGTGCATCTGAATTTGCTTCAACATTTGATGGTTGTCTCTTTGTAATTTCACATACTTTTTTGGGATCCTTCATTCTGATCTGCTTCCTATGGGCATCCCTCTTTTTGACCTTCAACCTTCCTGAATACTCTTTTCGGAATTGTCCCACAGACATTTTTAGATACTTATGAATAATCTCTATTTTTATCGATGCAGATCTTCCTTTAACTTCCAAAACATCACCTGGATACAAATTTTCCCATATGCTATTAAGTTGCTTATCAGCCTAACTGATTCAAAAATAATATTGTATACATCTTTGCCTGTTTGCCATGAATTTTAGGTTCTTCTCTGTTTCATAGTTTTGTATTGTACTATACAACAATTTGAAAAAATGAAATGCTGTATCTGTGATGTGGCAAAGATTACCATTTTCTGTTTCCCTTCGCTTGATTTCATTAAGGGATCCCTTATCAGTCGAATTGGCAAAAAGTGATGCTTCATTTGAAAGTAAATTCTCAAGAAAAATAACATCATTATGACTTGAATTTACAAGATCTCTTTTCTTCTCACTAAAGAGATTAGATGAAACAACCTTCTTCTTATGATAAATTGCTGATCCAACACACCACGCACCAATGTATCTTAATGTCCCTGACCCCCCTTCAGATCCCTTAAAGATTTTTGGCTTAGGATTTGCATTCATGGTAACAGCTTCATCCTTTAACTTTTGTGATATATTTGCAATTATCTTTCCTCTTAGTTTATAAGCAATGCCAAATGCAACACGGAAATTAGTACTTGATAGCACTTTTTTTGTAAATAGTTGTTGAACTTATTCACTGTAGAGACTGGAACTCATAAATTGGTGAAAATCAGTGAAAATTTTGTTAGAAATGATACTTGAATAACTAACAGGATATATAAATATAAATTTACAATACATTTTTTTCACAAATAATTCAGTAACTTCTTTCCTATCTGCAAGAAACTTCAGTTGCTTATTGATTTCAACCTGCTCTGGCTTGTTTTCATGACTATACATTAGTTCACTGAGAATCTCTTCAGAGTTGATTCAGTTTGGTAATGATTGCATTTCATCATCACCCTCTAACCCAGCTTCAAATAGTTCTAAGAACTCTAGCATAGACTCTTCATTGTCACTATCATCTTCCATGCTATCAGCAGTAACTAACTGGCCAGAGTTACTCTCTTTTGGGGGATCAACTGGGTGACTGATTGGTTCCATAACAATCCCCTGATCAACACAACAACTACAATCATTGAAAAGAGGGCGTGGGACATAGGAGTAAAATTTTTGGATGTTCTGGGGCTGTGGATGCACCAGAAAATTATTGAAATTTATAACTTGGAGGCCGCTTGTTGATTTTGCGCGGCAGTTGCCACTCCAATTTGGCCAGGTATTGTCATACTGCGACAATCGACTTGCAATTTATCAATTGTCATTTCTTGGGCTTTGTGCACAGTAAGGGCAAATGCAAGGGTAAGGGGAATTTGTGTTCTATTTGCAATATCTTTTTCTAAATTGGGGTAAAACACTGAAAAGTTGTATGGCCTTATTTGATTTATCTTGTCACACCCTTCAAAAGTAACATCAACATAACCAGCATGCATTTCTTTCACAATACCTCTAGAACCATTAGCTAGGTGAGGTAACAGGTTCACCAGAAGGATTAAAGGTGCTCCAACTTTTAAGTATAAATTCTTTTTGCAGTACTCCTTGACAATGCTCTGGTGTTTCCCTCGTCTTTACTGTGATAAATCTTCATGACACCTGCAAAATGTACATATACAACTATTTTGAGAGATACAGACAACAAGAGGACCATTTCTTTGATCAACAGAATAGTCAACCTAGCTGGATAAAAATTGATCAAGTGAGATCGATGAGTAGGGAGGTGGCAGAACCCTATATCTACTTTTGAGGGGCTAAGCCGCCTCCCCCACCCCCTAACCCCACTTCAGCTCAAATGTAAATGTTGGTATTTAGTGTAACTAACAAATGCCTTTTTTAGGAAGGGGCAACATATGAAGTATTGTTTTATGCTGATAACGTTTAATATCTGCAGAAAACTCCGGCATTTTGTTTTACATAGGCGAATGTCAACTAAGGGCCACCATTCACTTCATCCAGCTTACTACTTTATCAACGTGGTTCTGGTGGACCAATCAATTATATTTTGGAGTGAAAAACCTGCAAAGGTTACCTTTAAAAAAAAAGCCCTGATGTAGCTAAGTATTTAGCTATAACCTACCCCATGGGCATCTACAAACCGTTAAATAACATATATGTATATTATTCTACATAAATTCAAATAAGACAGCTAAAGTTACCTTTCATGTCAAGCAGGAAATCTGAATTGCACTTGTTTACATCATAGTTCAGGGCATAGAGTCTTACTGTTCTTTTGTTTGATGGAGGCAGTGGTCTCTCCAGTCTTTTCATAAGAGTGACAGTGGCTTCTGAAGGTTGAAGACCCTGGCTTAGTTCATGCACTGCTGCTTTCAGGTCATCTGATATAAACAAAATGAAATAAAAGTTCAATGAAGACTGGAAAATACAAAAATTATTCAGTTCCATGCATCTGTGTTTTTTTTTTTTTTTGCTTTTGCACCTTTCTGATTTTCTTTTGATAGCTAGCTGCATTTTAATTTGTAGCTATCTTACCCCTTTTTCAAAGTGTAAGATATGCCATGTTGCAATTTCTATTTACTTTTAAATATAGATATTAAAACCATCTATCGACTGTATATTAGGCAATACCAACAAAAACTAACTTTAATTAATAAGAGTTTTTGCAAGAAAACTTCATACAATCATAACATACATTTTCATTCCTTCTCAGATTTAAAAATTCTCAGAGGTCAAATTGTGTAGCCCCAGTAACATCAGCTGAGTTTTTACTTTAGGGCACAGCAATAGTAAGTGAAAAACAGGGACATAACCTTTATACTAAGATAGCCTAATATGCAATGTTAATTTTCAAATTTCACGCAGCTAGAGGCACAATGGATTTTTTGAGGGGGTCACATGCCTTCCCCTCCCACACTTGTAACCTGTCTTCAAGTCCTTGCAATGGCGTATTTGTTTTCAGAGAAAGTAAAATCCCTTACAAAAAGTACAGAGGCTGGCTTTAATAAAGTTTATATCTGGGTAACTATCGTTTCATCTGGCCAGATTAAGCCAGACATAATCTTGATCAGGTAATTAAAGTCAATTTGATACACAAATAAAGTTTGTTTTGGCTAGATCTCAGATCTGGCTTAGATCAAACTTGATCTGAAAATAGTCAACTTTGATCCGAGCCAGATCAAGTTTGAAATCTGCCTAATTCTTTATCTGGCAAAATCTGGAAATTATATTTGAGCCAGATGTGGAATTTATACCTGGCCAGATCTGGAATTTTTGTAAGGGATGGTCATAATATCTTCAAATAATTTTGAGACCATTTTGTAAATATAAGATTCAAAAATTAAAATGTATTTCGAATTACATGTTATCAGCAAAGGCTTTTTTTTTTTTATTGATAAGTGAGATAGCTAAACATTTTTTCATAATACGTTACCTTCATTTTGTCTGTGAACTGTCTTTAAAACAAAACGGTGAGGTATGAATTCAAGTAATCTATCATCTTCAATCACCAGTTCTCCCAGATCACCATTCAGTGGATTGGGCACAGGTTTCAACTGAAAAAAATCTCCCGCTGCAATAACTTGCATTTGTCCGAATGAATTATCGTTTTCTCGAACGGTCTGCAAATTGCCTCTATTTGTGCCAATATCACCTTCGATAACATGGATATCTCATCAATGATAAGACATTTTGAATCTCTTATAGTTTCTTAGATCTTTTTGAAATTAAGATCACTTTTTATTTTGGCAATTATCTCTTCATTACAATATCTCCCATCTCGAAGGCCAAAAACACTATGTACAGTATTGCCCCCCAAAGCTGTCGCAGCAATAGATGTCGAGGCAAATACAATTTTTTTTTTTATAGTTTTTTTGAGAAATTTAATGATTGACTTTAGCATATAACTCTTTCCCGTTCCAGCCTGGCCAAGTAAAAACAAAATTGTGACCTCTCTCTGTGGCATCGAGAACTTCTAATTCTTGCATTCTGAACTTGAAATTTAATGTCGAAACAGGAAAACAGGTTCTCAGAATTTCCGGCCCGGGAATCGGTTTCAGTCAATTGAAAAACTAATAATGGAGTTTGTATGTACGTAATACACTGTGCTTAAACTTTTTTGTTTGTTTGTAGAAGTCATGTGCATAATCGCGGGTGTTCACAACCAATATGTTCGTTGACCATCGTCCGTTTCTGCCGCTTCTGTATAACTTTTTCTCCGTGCTATCTAATCACAGGGTTCATTTCTATACTCAATGACTCATTCCAAGGAATGATATACATTTTCATTTATTTATATCTTAACATTAGGTTGTACTACAGACTCACATGTCAAAAAAAAATGACTAATCATGTCACGTTTATCTGATTTTTCAGATCAGAATTATGGCTTGCATATACATTATTGTTACATGAAAAATTTTGAGCACCAAAGGAAAAAAACATAAAAGTTCACTAAACTCTGCCAAAAATTGTTCCAATTGATAAATTACCAATGCTTTCTAAAATTTTGCTTCTTAGGCTGCAGAGGTTTATGCACGTAAAAGTTGAACAGCTTTGTTGCAATTAATCCTGCATTAGATTTTCTTCCCCTCGATTGACTAGATTGACCCAGGATGATAGAATTTATCGTAGAACAGTATCCATAATATGTGGGATTTGTTGCGTTTCCATTGTGCAGTCCACGTTGCTGGCAGAAATGGTTTTCTACTATATCGGAATTGAATCTCGATGGGACAATGTTTCCATTAGGAAATTCTGCTAGGTGCATTCTGCATACTTCAGGGAAGCACATGAGCAGAGATTCCATATCGTCACAGCACTCAGTTGACAAGAGGCAATTCTTCCTTTCAACTTGTGGCACTTCTTCATTCGAAAGCGCTTCTTTCTTCCAAGACTGGAAAAACTCCAAAACTTCTTTGAGAATCACTAATCGCTGATCACTTAAATCAGTTATTGGCCTCATATCTCTAAATACTTCAATTAGTCGACTTGTGTTCTTGAGTAGTTCGATGGTGCTGTCGAGATATGCGCCATTGATGCAGCTCCCTCTATAGCATTGCATCAGGTTCAAAGCGTCGGCATTGAGCATTTCTTCGGCAAGATGGTTCCTCATCTTCTCCGATGAGTTTGGAAACAGGTGTGTGTCCGAAAGTTTGTGATGAATCAATCTACTGTTTGTCATACGATCCCAGTGGACCGCCGATATCCAATGGGACCACAAAATAAACTTTCCATGCAATTGCAGTTTCCGGGTGTGTACCTTCTCTTTGTCCCCACTTTTCATCAGTCCATTTCTGACTTTTTTCATTGTATGGGAGAAATCTTGACACATTCCAATCGTTTTCCTTCGATCGACAATAATAGCAGTTAGATATCGATTTGTAGCAGGATGTCCGACAAAATGTGTATTGATGAATTGTCTGTTAGACCCATGCCCTATCCTGCAATGCACAGTCAACTGAAAAATCCCAGTCGCATAACTTGGCAATAAGGCCCAAGTCATAGTGTACAGCTCAGAAGCGGATATGCCGGATGTCGGATAATGGCATATCGGAAATCGAAAGCCGGTATGTCCCAGAAAGTAGAATTGCAACACTTCGGTTGCCAGCGTCTGTTTGAGTTTACCTTGCTTCAGGACCCTCAGATTATTACCTTCTTCGCCGCTATCTACCCAACCAACAAGTTTCATTTTGTTGTCCTTTGAATCCAACATCAATTTCTCTTGGATTTTGGTTTCGTCCTGGATTTGAATGCCAGTTTTTCCATCCAAGGTGATTTCAGCATCTTTTGCACATTCACACATCTGAGGTGCCTTCCAGATGGTAAAATTAACATTTTGCTGTTCTTTAGATCGTCATAATTATGAGGGCTTCGAACCCACAGTGATAAACAGAGACTTATTATACGCTTATCCCAACGTCGTGCTGTAGCAGACTTTGCTTTCAGAATATCTTGCTGAGCTTTCAAGAGAAGTTTCATTTCGTCTGTTGCATTGGGAAAACATTGGTCTAACATTGCCGCCAGGTCGGCGTAGTCATCATCATCTACTTCAACCTCATATGATTGGTTCAACGAGTATAGTCTTTGGCAAGATAAGCAAACTTTAGTGTTAGACTTCCAAGTGGTAACTTGTTTGCAACAATTTGAGCGTGAAACGTCTTTTTCGTCTTCGGAACCTTTTTGTATCTTTTCCCTTATATAAGGTTTTTCCTCAATGAGCATTGTTTCAATATAGGCCTATGGAAATCTGTTGCAAAGCGATATTCTATCAATAATAGCTAAGATTCGCAGCAAACTAGCTTTCGATGGATTAAAGCTATGATCTAATCTCAGCTTACCGAGGTCTACTTTGCGGTCCCTAACTCAAAGCTCCCACTCTGTATCATAAATCTTGACAATTTTTAGCACCATATTGCCGTTAGCTACAACACCAGTAAAAACACATATTGTTAAGGTTTCCTCGAAAGGTGACAAAAAGTGTTGCCAGGTATGAAATTTTTCAAGTCGCTAAGAGTACACTCTTCTCCTGGTTCCTCATTTTCTTTCTCCAACAATATAATGCCTGTATACACAATTTCTTTCTCGTCCCCTCGTCGAATACGTTTTCGTTTTTCGCTTAATTTAGGAAAGAGTTGTTTCAAAATGACAGCTAATTCAGCTCTACTTAATCGGCAAGCAGACATACTGCGTCGACATTTTTCTTCAAAGTTCCGAAAGATAACTTCACCCGTCTCATCTTCATAAATTCGTCTTGCGATCTATATAAGAAGCAGGATAATACGATAACCAGATAAAACAGCAATATCTGACGACAATCCCTTGCAATTTTGTTATTTTACCCGAAGTTTGCAGTAGAGGCAACATATACTTTCCAATTTGTTATAACTATATTTTAATGATATTGTAGTTTTTAATAACATATAGGCCTAAGTACATGGGCAGATGGGCAGAAAACCTTATGTCGGAAGGAGCTCTGAGCACGGAGACAGAAAATGAAATGAAGGCACTTGTTTGACATTAATTGAGGGACACTTTTCATTTTCAAAAATGGACATTTTTTCCGTTTTTGAAAAAAAAGGGAAGGGGGGGAATTTTCTCCTGGCTTCCTGTTCCTATACACATATGGTTTTAGATATATATATATATATATATATATATATATATATATATATATATATATATATATATATATATATATATATATATATATATATATATATATATATATATATATATATATATATATATATATATATATATATATATATATATATATATATATATATATATATATATATATATATATATATATATATATATATATATATATATATATATATATATATATATATATATATATATATATATATATATATATATATATATATATATATATATATATATATATAATATATATATATATATATATATATATATATATATATATATATATATATATATATATATATATATATATATATATATATATATATATATATATATATATATATATATATATATATATATATATATATATATATATATATATATATATATATATATATATATATATATATATATATATATATATATATATATATATATATATATATATATATATATATATATATATATATATACATATATATATATATATATATATATATATATATATATATATATATATATATATATATATATATATATATATATATATATATATATATATATATATATATATATATATATATATATATATATATATATATATATATATATATATATATATATATATATATATATATATATATATATATATATATATATATATATATATATATATATATATATATATATATATATATATATATATATATATATATATATATATATATATATATATATATATATATATATATATATATATATATATATATATATATATATATATATATATATATATATATATATATATATACATATATATATATATATATATATATATATATATATATATATATATATATATATATATATATATATATATATATATATATATATATATATATATATATATATATATATATATATATATATATATATATATATATATATATATATACATATATATATATATATATATATATATATATATATATATATATATATATATATATATATATATATATATATATATATATATATATATATATATATATATATATATATATATATATATATATATATATATATATATATATATATATATATATATATATATATATATATATATATATATATATATATATATATATATATATATATATATATATATATATATATATATATATATGTATATATATATATATATATATATATATATATATATATATATATATATATATATATATATATATATATATATATATATATATATATATATATATATATATATATATATATATATATATATATATATATATATATATATATATATATATATATATATATATATATATATATATATATATATATATATATATATATATATATATATATATATATATATATATATATATATATATATATATATATATATATATATATATATATATATATATATATATATATATATATACATATATATATATATATATATATATATATATATATATATATATATATATATATATATATATATATATATATATATATATATATATATATATATATATATATATATATATATATATATATATATATATATATATATATATATATATATATATATATATATATATATATATATATATATATATATATATATATATATATATATATATATATATATATATATATATATATATATATATATATATATATATATATATATATATATATATATATATATATATATATATATATATATATATATATATATATATATATATATATATATATATATATATATAGGCAGGATTTTTTCACCTACTTTTTCCAAATGTATACTTTGATTTAAAGGTAGATTTTTGTATCTTAACGTAAATTTATAATCCCCCTCCCCCCTTCCCCTTCACTTTTTACTCTTCCCCTACTTTCAAAGGAAAAATCCCCGCTATGTGTTTTGAATTGGGAGTCAGGACCAATGTTGGCAATTGCCCATTGGGCAAATAGGTAAAAGGCCTAGGCCTAATTTTGAATAGCATAAGAGGCCATGCCCTTCCCACCACGGTTTCCACGACCCATGGAAAATATCACTTTTTAATTTTTTTCAAATAAATACTAAATGTATGTTACATCTTCTGAGTACTACGTGTATTTCTATTCGTTTCAAACTTCTAGAATGACTTAAAATAATTTCCTAAAACTTTTAAAAGGGCACCTCCTGTCCCGGTCCACCCTCAACTTTCAATTGGACACCTCCTTCCCACCTTTGCCCCTTACTCTATGACATGGGAGAGTGGCCCCCTTGCCCCATTGATCCCGGTATCGTTACCTATATAGCAAAGGCTTATTTATAAGGCCTTTTCTTGGGGGCCCATCAAAAGAAGGTGTGGAAAATGAAATGCATGCTCTAAAAATCAGTTTGAAAAAGAGAATTACAAATATCTACGAGAGAAACAAAATTCGAAATTACAATTTCCGACATTTTGGTGTGCAAATTCATGCATAATATAACGACGTATACATCAAGAATAATGTCATTAAGAAGTCATAATTCATATTTACAAAAGGGCCAAGTAAATTATAAGTATAGACCCACCAAAAAGAGATAGATAGGTCGTTCCTTTCCGTCACTTGCTATCATAATGCATGACATTGTTAAATCATATGTTGAGCCCACCAAAAGAAAGATATGTAGAATGGGCTTTCATTTCTGTATTGGTAACATATGAGCCTAGTATTCAAAAATAATTTGAATTGGCGTGTGCAGTAAGCGACACCAACAATTGTAGGCTGTATCTACTACTCATTCAGTTAACAAGAAAGTCAAGTGTTACACTTTATGTTAGACAAATATATCTTAAAGTTCATATATACTAACTAACAGTAAACAACAGAAAAAATTACCAGTTGGCAAATGCTCCTGAAGAATCCTTTGCTCTCTTCGACTTCATACACGCATTTAAAAGCTCATGTTTGAATTGTCAACTTTCGACCAATCGGATCGAATTTCGTTTGTGTTCACCATGATGTCATCGTAATCCCCGGCTCGTTCTTGTCGACATAATACTGCAATGTTGCTTCTTTATGATGTCATCGCAACGGTTCTTTAGTTTGCAGCAAATTGTTGGGCAAATTGTTGGGCGGATAGACTGTCTTGACGAATTTTGTTTAAAATTTATCGTTTTTACATCTAAACGGAAAAAAACTAACAAATACCGTGGCGTATACACGAAGAAGGGAGTCTCTAGCGAATGTGAGTAGAGCAAAAAAGTGTAATTGAGATTCGCGAGTGTTCAAAAAAAAAGAATTTTTGTATTCGGTTTGATAGTCGCGTTAGAAAAAATTCTACCTTTCTTTATATATATATATATATATATATATATATATATATATATATATATATATATAGTGTAAACATATAGGTTGCCATAACGTTAGAAACACTTGTGGTACCTACACCGTGCGCATATGCACTTATCGGCATTGGATATTCATATATAGAAGTCTGCTCAGTCGCAAGTTCGTGTAAACTTACTTTTCGTTAATTTAGGATTTACTTTTGATTTAAAATGCAGTAAATTCTTGACAGAAAATGATTATTGTATCTTGATTATGTTTTTATTACCAAATAATAGAAAATATACGGAATTTTCAAGTCAAATATTTACAGCGCTTGTCTACCGTAACAGCTGACTGGACAGCTGATTTCCTGGGTGTTGTAGTGCGTTATTACATGTGTACTAGTACTACGTATACATCTACGGAACAGTGTCTTGATGATTTTAACGTTCGCTTGTGTAAATTCATGATATCAGTCATAAGTATCCCGTGTACAGATGAATAGAGATGTTAGTAATATAAGCCTGCCTTACAAAGGTCTTAAATGAGAGCCGGGAGGTGGTAACGTCACGTCACATGTGACCTAGCCAGCCTGCCTGCGCCTATGATTTGTATGGCCAGTGCAGTGGCAGTAGGCTTACCTAGGCTAGTTTCGGGAAGCCACTGTCGCTCAGCTTGCCTTCAGCTTCTTCAATTAAGATACCAACGCTGTGCTCTCCGGTTTCAAGCATGGCCTACTTTATCATAACAGTCATTTGCCAATGTTTTTAAAAATAATTTGTATATTTTGTATCTGTGCTGGCCAATTCGTGAGATATCACTGGTCCCCGATTTCTATGTTAGGGGGCCTAAGCAGTAACAACTGTTTCTTGCAAGCACCGTTTTCGCCTAGCATGACAAGCCATATGCATTTTATTCTTCAAAAATCGTCTTTTTATCTTTGTCACACCGCTTGCAGAAAAACAAACAGCGCATTACCGGAATTCAGTGTTAATGTATACAGAGTAGGCCTGGCGAAAGCCTTTATTAAGTTGTGGTTAAGGCACAGCTAAATTACAGTATACCTTTGTCAAAAAGCCTGTTTGTTTTTTCAGTGTATGGTGAATGCCAATTTGTCGGACTTTGAATGAATAATTGTTAAACCTATTAATTTCATTCTCCAAAACACATACTGCTTCTGGTTAATGTGTGTCAATCCTTGGGATCACTGTCAATGTCTTCAACTACATGTCATATTAGGCCTACATGCTCTGGCTCACCAGAAACAAACCTAGACTCTTAGAGTGATAGTAAAACAACTGTACATGTAAGAAAAACCTACCTGAAGTCACTGATACATTATTAAAAGAAATAGTTTAGTTTCCATATAGCCCATGGAGTATCAAATTATGAGGAAAGTTGCTCAGTATCTCCTAGGAGGAAAAAAAATATTATTCTAAAAATTAAAATTGTGTTAGATTCTAGTGGTATTCACCTCTTGAATGGGTTTTCTCATATTGATTTACTGCATATTAATTCAGAATAATCAGCTAAAGATAAGAAGTGCATTACCGGCATTCAGTGTTAATGTTTTCATAATACTTAAAGTATATGAAAAAGTCAATTTCAAGTACAATATGTAGGCTGACTAGTAAGAAAGGTGAAAAAATATTTTTCCTAGATGACAAAGGTTGACAGTGCCACATAATGGGATTTAATTGTCACATTTTCTTACAAATGAAAAAAAATGACATAAAAATAATATAATGAACATTTTTAAACATTATCTTTCACATTTAAATAATCATTTTAATGACAATTTCAAACAGTTACCAGTATCTTGCACATTTTATCATTTTCACAACCTTCAATATCTGGTTCCTTCTCACCTACCACTTCAGTTTACCAGTCCATGGACAAGTTGAATTATTAAATCATAGGTGAGAGTCTCATTTACATGATTTAAATTTTATATATGAAGCAATCATTTTTCCAACAAGTACAGTTCTGGATCAAATCATGATTCTCCGGACTACATAGCTCATTAAGATTCTTATAAAGTAATAAAGCTAATTAATCTTCTGATTGTACAAGAGAGGTTGGTCATAATGGGATATCCCTCATGACATTTTTCTTCCATCTCACTGTTATTTTGTATAGTTGTGCATCCCCATTCCCTTCATTGGTTTACACAAACTATGAAGTATTGTCATCTATTTTTTCAGTTTGGTTAATTAACTGTATATGTTATTTTTGTACAGCCTGTAAGGGCATTCACAGTCTCATAGAAAAATACTTCAGTCACATTTGGATTTGACATTCAAAATGGTTAACAAGCATTCTGTTCTATAGAAAGATACTGACTGAGAAGGGAGAGGGGGTGGACTTCTGACTAAAAGTGGTAGTTATGTGTAACCCATCAAATGAAAACTACACTCTAAAAAAAAAAAAAAAAATTGACCACAATATGGTCAAAATTTGACCAAGTGAGGAGTAAATTATGCACCAAACCATATGTGGTCAAATTTGATCAAGTTAGCATGGTCAATATTTTTGACTTAAATTGACCACATATGGATTGGTCAAAATTGGCCATTAACACTTGAACAATCTGTTGACCACTGCAGTTTGGTCAAAACTTCTGACCATTTTGTGGTCAAATTGACTACAAAAATGGCTCCAGTTGACTAAATCCTTGGTCAAATGAAAATATTGTTCTACCAGAAAAAAAAAAACAGTAACAACACAATGTTTCAGTTTGGAATTGTTTAATATCATGAAATTCCTGGGTAACCGTAACGATACAATAATGGTTTTCTCTATAATACAGATAAGAGAGAAATACAAATATTACGACGTTTACACCAAAAGATGTGCAAATCAAAATCTTCTATGTAACTCCATTGAACTTGAAATTCAAGGCACATGAGCTTGTCAAGTTGTCAACATCGGAAATAATTAGTAACTTTTATATTGATATCTGGTGATAATAATTATCAACTATGTCCAACTTGCCATAAACTATGATTCAAACATCAAAACAAAGTTTCTATTCCAACTTAACTTACGATTTGTTTAGGAAGCCTTGTAAAACTATCTTTAAAATGCAGTAAAAAAGTCTGGTACATCATAAATGATTGCAATACACTGGGCCTTAAGTTACAACATATTGGTATTTCATGAATTTTAATAGACTTTAGAAGTTGTCTAATTTTGCCTATACATGTTGAGATATCCACACAACAACAAAATTATTCAAATTATAAGTTAGTCTACTCTCATGATTAAAATTGTCTGTTGTAAAATTGTCATATCTCTTCAGGCCAAATGCGAGCAAGTGTCATACTTTTTTTATAATGTATAAAACTAATCAGTATCTTCCTAAAAAGACATTAAATCTTTCTGCAATTGACATCACATTCTAAGAAAGATTTAATTTTCTGTGAAATTGTACTCTTAAAAAAGAAAACTGTTTGGACATGTACATAACATTTTCTATGTGAATAAATAAACCTAAAAATCTCAGCAGTTCAGTCTTTATGATTTCCAAGCTAACACTTCTATTTCTATAATAACACAAAATAAATGCTTTGAATTGATTTTTTTACGCATGACACAATTTGACTGACATAAAGATTAAAACTGTTTCAAATGACTGAGAGAGCCATGCATGGCAGAGGATAAAAACCAATGGGCTTACCTAATATGTGGATCTCCCTGGTCATACTGTGCATACAACCTTACATACAAATTTGCATATTAAGACTACAACATTAAAAGATCTTTATGGTCTATGGATGCATAGCAATTTGTATACTGATTTGAATAGCTTTAAAATCTTAGCACATTAGTTTTTGTTAATTTTGAAAACAGCATAAAGTTTGGAACAATTGTCCCCACTCTTCACCATTTTCATCCTTCCCTTCTTTAAATATGTCTCAAATTGTAATCACTTCTTCCTCAAGCAGTACCAAAACCACACACCAAATTTAATGAGAATCCAATCATCAGTTCTTGAGATATCTTGATGACAAACAGACAAACAAACGGAGGCGAAAACATCAAATTACCTATAGCATAAAAGTTTATATTTTTATGTCTGAAAATTCAAAAATCTGTAAAACGGTTAATTTCTTTATTGATTTTGTGATTATTTTTAAACCATTTATAAATCAATTTAGTTAATGTTGCCTTTTAAATGTTCAAACACCTGCAAAATATTAAAATGGGAATTTTGTTTCCATTTACAGTGGATTTTAAATTTAATCAGCTAAAATTCTTTAACAATACATGAAACTTCTTTTCGATACAAATTGCATTAATCCCTAATGTACTTAAAACGATCCTCTATGTACCTTTAGTAATGGCTTACTCTAGCGACAATCGTCCACTCCATTTTAATGACCACTGTTGGTCCACCCTTTAAAATATTCTTTGGAGCTGTATTAGTGTTTCACGAGATATTACCGCAATTCACAGGCTAAGGTAAAAAAAGCAGCATCTGTTAAAAAATTATAATAAATAAATATTTAGAACAACTAAAATCATTAATGAAATTTAATGTCTATGGACGTGTAGAGGCAACATTACCTAAATTGCTTAAGAATATATCAAAAACCATTATAGGAGCAAATAATATCATCAAGATTGGTTCAATGCTAATTATTATACAGCATTTTTAAATCTGTCATCAATTTGCATTTGCATATTTCTAATTTTAATCATCTTTCAACCAGTAGAAATTGCTGTATGTCTATAGACCTTGAAATAAAAACAAAAATGCATTTTCAAAAAGGGCCTTTCTTGTATCGTTTCCTTTTTCCATAAGTGCTAATTAGCACTAATAAATGGCATTTGAATTTTTTTGGGTTTCTAAAAATTGATTGAGGACATTT
Organism: Chiridota heheva; assembly: GCA_020152595.1. Taxonomy (NCBI): domain Eukaryota; kingdom Metazoa; phylum Echinodermata; class Holothuroidea; order Apodida; family Chiridotidae; genus Chiridota; species Chiridota heheva. The sequence goes on from JAIGNY010003616.1 coordinate 607,953, forward strand.
CACAAAAATTGTAGCAAATTTCCTAAAAAATTCCCAAAATGAAGACAATTTTCCAAATATGAAGGAGATTTTACACAAATTGAAGGAAATGTACCGAAAATTGATGGAAATTTCGCCCCAAAACAAGCAATTTCACAAAAATTAAAGAAATTTCACAAGAGTTGTTGCAAATTTCCCGAATACGAAGAAGATATCCTGAAAAAAAAGGAAATTTCCCCAAAATTGAAGCAGATTTCGTGAAAACTGAAAATAAATTCCGGAAAATTGAAGCAAATTGAATAAGATTTCTCGAAAATTGAAGATTTCCGGAAGAAAAAGATGCCATGATAGAATCTGACTCTTCAAAATCAATTCATTAGACCTTGTCATACTGCTGATATGGTTTTCAGTTGATGGGCTGCTCACCCCTATCACTTTTAGTATAAGTACTCCCCCCCCCCTCCAGCATCTTGTGTCACCCACTACATACAGAAGATATAAATAATAAATCCTATGCAAGTCTGCATGGTTTGAAATGGCCTAAATGACATACATGCTTGTTCACCATCAAAAGCTGAGAGGATATATGTGGCATGTAGAATTGTAAAAATATATATATATTTCAACAAGTGTTTAATACCTGTGGTGATAAGTCTTCCCATACCATTCTGCAAATTCCAAGTTGTTGTTTAAGATAACCCAATACCAAATGATTGTCAGTGCCTCTGGAATACCTGTAAATGTATAAATAAACATGAATGAATAAACAAGTACTATATCATGATTAAATACTCTCCTGGTGCTTGTATATGTACATTTCTGTAATAACATTCTTTAATATTTCATCGAATCGATGGTCCATGCTTTGGTCAATCAGGAAACAGGTGATAATGTGGCGACAATGATTTTTTTTTTCGACTTCTGTGGCTCTATATGCTTCTTGACCGCCTTCAATGATAATGAAGTGCTAAATAGTCCACCATTGATCACAGTATTTAAGGATTTGAAATTGTCCTCCTCTGAGGGCTGTACATGAAAGGGATTTGTTTTTACTGTAGCACAAGCAGGCCTACAAATAAATCCGGAGTTCATGTCATGTAAAAATATATAGTACCATTTTGTTTGTTACAACTTCAAAGTCTATTCGCTGATATGTATTGCAATGGAGATGAACACGTAAATAAGTACAAATCTGAAATATTCATCAATTGAAATTGGAAAGGATTTCTGCAGTCCAGCCCCCATCAAGATATTTTTCTATCGATGCAATTAGCTGCCAAAATAAAAAGATGTACTGTTTTTTTAAGCTGCAGTACATGGACTGAATACTTTCATTCCGCTTGGGAGGTGAAATTGGGAAATTCTTAACATCAAGTTGAAAAGTTAGGTAAAACTATAAAAAAAAATCGGTAAAATAAGATTAATTTGGGTAAGTTATGAAAAAAGTTTTGATTTGTGTGGAATATCTAAAACAGGAGTGTACACTAAAACTGAATGTGGGTTAATTCTGTGGCAGTTTGCTTTCTAGTGTTGTTTCATTAATAAAAGAAGGTACTCTACTTTCATTAAGGAGTCAAAGTTTGGTGTTTCAATAAAACTTTGAATTTTCATATGATCACAAAAACCATTTATACATCAAACTTTGTTATATCTTCTGTCATAACTATTTGATTACACTCAACAACACTACAGCAGAATTAAATGAATCAGCATCATGAAATAAAAACGATGTCTTTTATCATTTTCATGTTAGAACTTGCTCCAAATTTACTAAAAGACAATTTCATCCGCTTCTATTCCACCATAATATGCATCCTCTCATTTTGGATTTTTGTCATATGACCAGTGGCATGTTCAGTGGGGGTCATTGGGGTATAGATAGATTAGGAGTTCCACTTCAGATAATGAATAAGAGACGTAAGACAAGTAATAGTTTCCATAATATAATGATGAACTGTCCAATGAAGCATGTTGACGATGTGATTACATGGTGATAAAAGAGGATGATTCAGATGGTATATGATTTGAAGTAGGTTTATGATGATATGGTGGTGAGAATGATAAACTAGATATTACAGGAAACTTGCCCCCTCCTACTTCCTTTCATCCTGTAAATTTATGTATGTAAATGTAAGTAGCGGAGTAACTAGTACACAATATGCTGTACAACATATTAGGGAAATAAAGAATGAAAAATAAATTGATCATAAATTTGGTTCATCTTTAGTTTTCCAGAAATTTCTTTAATTGTCAGGATTTTTTCTTTAATTTTGGCGAACTTTTATTCTGCTACTTTCATTTCCGTGCAATTTTCTCTGATCTTCGGGCAATTGTCTTTGATCTTCCGGGAAACTGAAAAAAAAAATCTTTCATTTTCAGGAAATGTTACCAATTTCTTAAATAGTTACACAAATTTTCAATAATTGTATCAAAAGTTGCAATAAATTGACCAAATTTTCTTTCATTTTTTTCAAATTTTATTAGTAATATCCCAATTATACCTAAAAATCTGGAAGGTGCAATCACAATCCCCCATCCCTTCATATACGCCTCTGCATACAGCCCTTTTCCAATAATTACCATTTGACTCACCCCCTGGCATCAAAAGATGAATACGGCTTATGGCGCCACTTTAATGATCACTTGAATTTTTTGTATAACAGTACATGTACCAATCAGATTTCAGAATTTTAGTAATCTGCCTCCTTGCATCTCCAAAATCACACTTCCCTCTTTGGTAGGCTGTTGCAAGGTAAGACTTATGTAGCAATGTCTTCACCCTGCATCATAAGGAAAAGATGAAAATGATACATTGGTTAACTTTGATTTCTAAGTTGGTGTAGTGCTAGTTATTAAGTCTACAACTGTATACCTACATCACTTAACTCCATGAAGTTTGCTATTAGTAGTACTAGTAATGCTGCAAGGTAGGTCTCAAGTAAATTTTAATTAAAACATTTATTTAAACAAAGTATTTAAAATGAAGAACTTTTATAAAAGTTCTTTATTAACTTTGGGCATCTTTGCGTTTACTGTCATTTTCTTTTGTGGTGGCCCGTGTTTAGGCTTTCTATGATGTGATATGGCCCTTCTTCGCCTGTAATCTTGTTATGTTATTTGGGCCTAACGCTAAGCGTAAATTTACTAAGGCCTATTTATGGTTAACGTTAATGACCCGAATTTCAACCACCCCCGAATTTCAATCACCCTAATGTTACTTACTTATTATACACATCCCTCAGTATATGGTTTTGAAGTCACAACTGAGATTGAGATACTAATTTTTCAAATTAATCGCCACATTCATGTATCGTTTTGAATTGTAGCGTAAGCCTAATGTTTAATAGACATGTCCCAAGTTGAAGGTGCAACCTCGTGAAATAGGTATACAGCCTATGCCACACTGTGGAGTTTAGTAAGACAGTGAATGTCTTCACTCTCGATTCATTTGGGATTATATTCAGGGCTTAGTTTTCTTTCTGAGCACTTAATATGGCTTAACCATTGCAACTACTTATTTTCTTGTTAAATATTTCATAATAAAGAGCTCAAACATGAAAATAAGCATAGCTTACTTGCCTTTGCCTTTCGCTTACTTCGGGAACTTTTGGTCGGCTGTAGAAAAAGTTTGCTGAAGGTACGACGACCGAGACAAAACCTAGCTTATGTAAATAAATTAGCATGTGGGTTCCAAATCTGGCACAAAAAGTTAGTGTGGGATCCAATGGAGGTGACGTCAGAGTTTGGCATCTACCTTATTATATATCTGTGATACATATGCTGTTCATTATTGTGTGAAATTGTATTTTTGATAAGCTTGACCCAAAACGCTAGTAAATTCTGCCGGACCCAGAATTTATTTGGTCCATTATGGTCACGTGAATTTCGGCCATGTGACATTATTGAAATTAGAGTTAAAACCCTTATTGGGCTTAGTTGCACCCCCTCTGTAAAATATATAAACCTTTGCGGCGCTTGTTTTTCTGATTTATTCGATTATAATTCATAATACCTCGGTCCGGTCCCGGGTCCGATTTTAGTTTCCCCAATTAATCATTTGAATTGACCACACTTGGCCGTAAATGTAGCATTACATCGTATACACCGATGGGGAAAAACTTTCCGACTGGGAAAAACTTTTTCGCCCAAACAACCATAACGGTTTTTCTAATTTTGTCTTTTTGGGCAAAACATTGTTTCATTTTGAGGAAACATAATGAATATGCGAGAATGTATTGATATCACTGACTGGAATATGTCCAAGCAATCATCAGATAGCCTTGATGAATTTACCGAAGTAATCTCATCTTACATCGGTTTTGTTGGTGAACAGTGTGTACCGCTCAAGAAATCGGAACTGTTAAATATGGTTAAACGAATTCCAGCAGATAGCAGGATTGCTCAATTGGTGAAAGACAAACAAAAAGCTATAGAGGATGGAAATAAAGCTCTGAGAAACAAGATTCAGAAAGCAATAAACAAGTATGTTCGTGATGTGCGGATTGAAACTTTCGGACACATAGAGGCAAATTCAGTTTCTTTTTGGAGCTTGATTAAAACTGTTAGAAATTTAAATGAAAACAGTAAAGTACGTGTTGATGAAAATATGGGAGATGATTTGAATAAACATTTTAGCCGTTTTAATCACCCACGCAATAAAGATATTAACATTTCTCTACCGGAATACACAGGTGATGTGTGTGTATCTGAGATCAATATAGATAATGTATGTTATCAAATTAAGAAGGTTAAAAAAGGAGTTGCATGTGGGTCAGATAAACTTCCTTGGTGGGTTTTTAAGTGAAGATTTAGCATCATTATTTACCTTTATTTTTCAGGAAACTATCTCCAACATCAAAATTCCGTCGTTGTCGAAAAATGCCATAACAATTCCTGTCCCCAAAATTAAGACACCGCAAACTGTAAATGAATTTAGACCAATTGACCTCGCTAGTATCGCTTTTAATAGCCTGCACAAAATATTACTGCCTCCTTTGATGGAAAGTATAGAGCATTTGGAGATGTGTATCAATTTGCTTACAAGAAGGGTGTTTCATGTGTAGATGCTGTACTAGTTTTAATTAACGATATAGTGACTCATTTGAATTGTAAAGAAACGACCATGTCAAAGGTTCTTTTTCTCGATTTTACAAGTGCTTTCAATACGGTCTTGCCAAACTACCTACTTAAAGATTTGACAATATTGATAAAAGACCCGTAACTTATTCATTGGTTGGCACAGTTTCTTCAAGGGTGGACCAGACAAATTAAACTGGACAAAGGTTTGTCAGAACAATCTGAAATAAATGTAGGTGTACCACAGGGAGGCCCTCTATATGCTGCACTTTTACCATCTATACCGACGAAATAGGATCAAACGAAAATATTTGTGTGATAAAGTATGCCGATGATACTGCTATTTCATGTAAAATTGCTAAAAATTATTTAAATGAGGATCAAGTAGAGTACCAGTTATCTACCTACTGTGGTGTAGCGGTTATCATACCTGTCTACAGACCACGAGGCCCCGGGTTCAATCCTGGGGTGGGTAGACACGCCAGTGCACCACAACTGGTTATCAAAGGCCGTGGACATTGACTTGGTTGTCGATGTTATGTCTGTCCGTACGTCGTACTAGTGTTCTCGTCCGGGTCGTATTAAGCGTTTCGTGATAGCATTTGTACTATCATAACCGAATACGCAGGCGACGACCCCGTCATTGTAATTGTGTGTTCAACTCTCTCTCTCTCTCTCTCTCTCTCTCTCTCTCTCTCTCTCTCTCTCTCTCTCTCTCTCTCTCTCTCTCTCTCTCTCTCTCTCTCTCTCTCTCTCTCTCTCTCTCTCTCTCTCTCTCTCTCTCGAGTACCAGTCATTTTGTTGATGAGTCTGTGTCAAAATGTAATGAAAAGAAGTTGTTACTGAACCCAAAGAAATCAAAGGAAATGTGCTTTGTAAACAAAAGCGTCAAACATATAGGGCTTTCGAAAACAAAATCAGACAACATATTTATTCAAGGTTCAGAGGTTGCAAAATGCGTAAAAACTGATTATCTTGGTGTATGTATTGATGATAAACTGACTTTTTCCCATCATGTGTTTAACATTTTAAGTAAAGTTTACTATATTGTTTCGAGTTTATCATACATTTCATCTTTTTGTAATCTTAATGCTAGAGTTAATCTTTTTAAATCAGTTATTTTATTACAGGTTCTTTATGCTGTACCCGTTTGGTATCATTTGATCTTACAGAAAGACAAAGACAGAATCGGGAAATTGTAAAGTATACTTCAAAGATTCTTAACCAACATTAGCCTATCCCATGCTTATTAAAATTCTAAATGACTGGGCGAAATCGGAATTCATTGCAATGGCAACAAAAATCAACAAAGAACAAAACCATCCTTCACACAATACATTACAAACTCATCTAGCACGTTCAAACAGAAACCTTCGAAACCCTAACATATTGCCAAAATACAGAATAAACGTCTACAAAAATTCATTCATTTACCGTGCGGCAATTTACTTACAGACAGGAGAGTTAGAATTACTGTTTTAAACCTTTTATCTTTAATTTTTTCCTTATTTATTTATTCATATTCTTTTATTTTCTGCTATGTGTTTTAATGTGTATATGTATGTACTTTTTCCTTTTTACAAATGTTTTAAATTTGTACTGGAATATGAAATATATAATACACCGACGTAGCGCCTGTGCAACATACAGCACGCAGTTAGTACGTGTACATGCAGGTCACTGCACTGCGAGCGTGCATGTACTACCACGTACGTCTTGTCTTATACTAGTGAGATAACATATCCCTCTGTATGTACATGCAATACAGAGTGAGACTCCGTCCTATCTGTTTTAACGTAGACATCGCCTCAGTCCTAAAATCGCAACTACACTGTATATTTACGTCACCTGTTTACACTATAACTACTGTACTTACGGCACATGAAAATATATAATTAACTTCTCCTGTTATTTATGTTAATATCGTTAGTAATTAAAACATGCTGGTAATCATAAAATGATAAAAATTGTAAGACAATATTGTTCACTCCTTTCAGTTCAAACGTACGCTCTTGGAACCTTTTTTTTTTTACAGGGTGCACAACACCGATACGCGTACTAATAAATATAAGGCCAGCGAACTTGACACATACGTTCAACATTTACGCTACGCTGGCATGGCTGATGTTCGATAGAATTTGAAATAATTAGGTACATTCACTTTGGCGCACACGATAATGAGAAGGTAACAACCGAGGTAGGTGAAAGTTTTTTCCTTTTAGGCCTACTCGTTTTAGTACATAGTTATTGAATATATTTGTTATGTGTCCAAGCTTTTAAAATAAAGAGTTAAATTCTAGAAGCTTTTTTAGTTATATAGCTTAACTTTTGCAGGTTAAAATAAATGAGGTAAAAAAAGTACATATTTCTTGGAAAATATTCGCAAAACAGGAGTGCGTCGCAAATACTTTGCGACGCGACTATGATGAGTCCATTTAGCGATTTCCACCGTTATATGCATAGGATGATGTTTGACCCAGTAATCGCAGTCGTGTAATAGCTATAGCGTATACTACGGTCAGGTGTTTATCTGTTTATCTTAAATGATCCACGTACACCTAATGATAGTCTTTTACTAACTTTAATTGTCTATTTTTCTTTGTATAAAAAAAAAAAACTTCTCACAATCGTGAAAATAAATGGGACAAAAATAAGACTTTTGAATGAAGAGGGCGTTGAGGTTCGTGGTAAATAAACTTTGACGATTTGACGATGCTTTTTTGACGATCTCGAACTTTAGTCAAAGGGGAAAACAAATAGTCAGTTATCATTGCAGTCAATGGGAGGAAAACCTATTTTTGTCATTTTTCAACAAATACTGTACAGAATGTATTTTTCTTCACAAATATTGTGTATGAGATAATAGTTTCCAGCATATGTGAGTACTGTTAATTTTCGCTGACTGGCTAAGGCGACACAAGTATTCATAAAAAATATCCCATTGACTGTAATGATAAAGTTTCCCCTTCAACTTAGCAAAACCGCACTGAGCTCGTACACGGCTACGTCGAACCGACCACCTAAATTCGATAATCTGAAATTAAGCTACGATTTGTGCTCAAGTGAACATCACGCTTTAACCTACGTACGCACGATACATATATTCCAAACGTCGAAATGATCTTTTCTACGAAATTTCTTCCACATTTGCAACAATTTTCTGCAAAAATACCCAAACGAACGTAGAAGTTTAGGCCCCTAAACAGCTAAAGGTGACCGATTTCACACTGGCTGTAATAATAAAATGCTTCGTTTTCACTAACAAGCTGGTTGTTCAGATTCACGCACGTTATTGTGACGTCATCCCGAATATTCGAATATGCTAAAACTCATCGGGTGTACAGCATACATTCGATTGCCCACAAAAATGGATTAAATTTGGAAATAATATTATTTATAACACACAAAAAGATTGGAACTTGAAAAAATCGCAATTTTCTTTTACACCCTAAGTCAATAAGAGATGAACAACTGACCTCTTTTATAGTACAGTGGTCAGAAAAGAGCATGAAAATTAATACCGACGCCCTTAACTTTTAGGAAAGCAATTGAGTTATTACGATATTTACAAGGTGTAAAACCAATCCATGTTTCCGTGTGCTGATTTTCAGGTTAAAATATGGAAGTCTTCATACCGAAAATTAAGTTGCCCAGAATTCCTGGACATTTTTTTTTTTAAACACACGTTGAAGCCAATTGACTTTGTATAAGTGTGTACAATTGTTATGTATGTAATTGTTCATACTCTAAATCAGAAATTCAGAGTGAATGAGTTGGAGTTATTCGCACTAGTAATAGGCCTACAACTTAATAGTGAGATAAACACCTCACTCAGTAGGCACTACTTGCAAGGCAATATATAGCAGCGATGTATGGCTATAGCGCAGCAACTTACGAGCTAGACGGGAATATCGTCGTTGATTTCTCTGTGCAAAGTTAACGATGATCTCAAAGTTTGTATTTCTTATTCTTAGTACTTCTGGATTTCCTATATAACCTCCAAATGTTACAAAATTAGATTATCTTGTAGCTAGGATGTTTAAAAACCTGGTAGGCTGGCTATATAAACGAAATTGTTATTCAAAAGTAAAGATGAATGAATAAGGGTTTTTTGGCCGAAATTGACTCAAAATACTTGAACGATATGGGAATAAAGTCTATCGCAAATAGAAATCGCAATTCAAGATGGAATAGAAAAGCGAGCAAAAGTACGGGTGTTGTGTACATTGTGTATTGCGTATTTACCCACGCTTGCGTCTGCGCTTTGCCCTTTTCTATCCCATCATGCATTGCGATTTCTATTTGCGATCAGTTCTATCGCGTAATCAGACTAACCAAAGGTACGATTGACGCGAGTGTACTCATATAATCGAAGATCGACAGATCCGCCGGCTATTTTAAAGAATCTACCTTTGTACATGTTACGCAAACATTTCCTTAGCTTTTTGTCTTTTCTTCAAGCGTTAAGTACCAGAAAAAAGCACGCAAGCGCAATCCACGCCCACCACAGCGTTTTTTCCCTGTACGCTGTTAGACATAAAATGCGCCCGCAAAGTTGATCGTGCAACTTCGTAAAGATGCATTTTGTGCGAGATACTGCGTGTAATTGATTTCAACGTACGTGGAAACAAAATGGGTCGATTTTTTATTTTCTTGATCAATTTTCGACATATTCTCAAGCAAATTCAGTTTTCATTTTCCAGGTGAGATTGTATAAAACATATTGAAGTAAGAGTGAATGAATTTTCATGTATGTTAGTAGTAGTAAGAGGTCACTCTACAGCCGCTGACCAATCAGAAGCCAGTTTTGCTATGACGTCATAGCTTTGCCGTCGTTCGCTTCTGGTTGGTCAAGGGCTGTATAGTGACCCTGAGATTTTTCATGTGAATCATCGGATTGCGTCAGAGTATGGGAGGGTTTTCAGGAAGCCGTCTAAATGTTGTCTGCGGTTAATTTACGGTCATTTTGGAGGGGCACAGAGAACCCCACTCCCAGGGAGAGGGTTTTCCGTATAAGGAGTGTTGTTTGCGGTAAGTTTACGTCCATTTTGGAGTGGTTTTGATCAATTTGTGTGGTTTAGGTCATTGTATATAGTTTCTCTGGGAGTTCTATGGGTCTATATGTTTTCTATACCATAAGTGGTGTCCCAGGGTAACGTCCCCTGCTCCAAGGGTACCTCTTGATGTAAAACAAGAAAACAAATCGAAAAAAATTGTCTCCGGCTATAGGTCCCCCTAGGGTACTTTACCCTGGTATTATTTACTCAAAAGGTCACCATCATGGTCACCACATCATTCATTGTCGCTCATTTCAAAACAATAAAGCATGATAATCTGTTGATTAGAAGTTTAGATTTGTCAAGAAAATGAAACTTAAATTTAAACTGTAAAAATGTATCAATAATATAGATAAATCGCCATGCTAATGCCACGATTATCGGTAATATTGTGATAGTATTGTTACAATTTGCTGAGTGACATCATTGGAGAAGATCTTTTTTGGATTGACAATTGAGAAACATTTTTTGAGAAACTTGTCATTTTGAGAACATATTTTTTTTTAAAGTGTGATTTGAGCGACGATATTTTTTAACTGTGATTTAAGACAATATTTTTGAAAAGGTGTACGATTTGAGAACAAAAATTATTTTCAAATCTCTTTGACTTTGCACAGGAGCAAAATTTGAGCAAAAATATTTTGAAAACGTGAATGATTTAAGAAAACGTTTTTCCTGAAACTCATCATTTGAGAAACAATTTTCTGAAACACTGTCATTTGAGGCAGTTTTTTGCTCAAATGTTTTTCATTTGAGAGGACAGAGCTGCGCTTTTACGAGTAAAATGGGGTCTACGGGGCTTAATCGTGGGAATAATAGGACAAAACTACGTTTTTAACGGGAAAATGGCGTCTACGGAGGCAATGACAGGACATATAACTGCGCTTCAACACGAAACAAGGGGTCTACGTGGGACTTAATTCCAAACCATGCCCCCTGTTCTCCCGTCACCGCACTTGTAAGCAAAACAGAGCGAAAAATAGTATGTATCCGTTTTGGTGTGTATCATGTTGTTTGTTAACATCAACCAGTCTAGGACTATTCGGCTGGATCAGAGAACCGCCATGACGGCGGAACGTCAACGAAGCTTGCGACATACTTAGCTTTACTTAAACCCGATTTCGTCACAGAGTTATATTGCCCGATGCAAAGTTCGCGAAAATTCAGTCGTTACCATCGTCTAACATCAAGCAACTCTAGCGTATCAAGGGCAAGCAAGGTGTGTGTTTTCTTGTAATTGTAGGAGTGTACTTAACATGGAAAGTATCTGTCTTTCACACTATGAACCGACTTCGAGTATGCATTCCATAAATTAAAAGATCACTAAAATGTTGATGTTCAAACTTGAACGTGTAATAGTTGTATGTTAAAAATTATACCGCCGACACCGATCGCGGCAACGATCGGACGATCCCTATGCTTTATTTCTGCATCTCAGGCGAGACGAGATCAAAATTAAACCAAATTATAACATTAATCTATGAAAAACGTTACATACATATACGTACGTAATACTGCAATGCGTTTGCGTTCCACTACACTGACGATATACGCAAGGTTCGTGAATCCTGTGAATCCATTCTTATTGTGTTAGAGGAAGTGGGCAAAGTGTAATGACGTCAGTTACTCTGTATAGATATGGCAATATCGTACATTGTTTCGTCGTCCAGACGTTCATCTGTGGAACATGCGCGGTAGAGAGGTAAGAGTAAGTGACCAATCACATTTCGTGAATGAATATTCATCCAAAATGCTGTTGATTGTTAGATCTTCATTTCTAGTCCATGCTTTGGACAGAACGAACCTTGCGTATATCGTCTGTGTAGTGGAACGCAAACGCAATGCAGTATTACTTTATCATCAATACGTACGTATATGTATTAACGTTTTTTATATAGATTTATGTATAACATGGCTTCATGTTGATTTTGTCTTGCCTGAGAAGCAGAAATGAAGCATATGGATTGTTCTATCGTCGTCGGCGATGGTGTCGGCGGTATAATATTACACGTTCAAGTTTTAACATTATTATTTTATTAATCTTTTAATTTAGGGGATGCATGCTCGAAGTCGGTTCATAGTGTGAAAGGCAGATGCTTTCCATGTTAATTACACTCCTACAATCACAAGGAAACACACACCTTGCTTGCCCTTGATACGCTAGAGTAGCCTGATGTTAGACGAGGGTAACGACTGAATTTTCGCCAACCTCCCATAGGGCAATATAATTTGTGACGAAATCAGGCTTAAGTAATGCTATAACATGGCACAAGGTTCGTTGACATTCCGCCGTCATGGCGGTTCTCTGGTCCAGCCGGACAGTCCTAGACTGGGCGATGTTAACAAACAAGATAAAACACATCCACACGGATACATACTATTTGTCGCTCTGTTTTGCTTAAAGGTGACGGGAGAAGAGGGGGCGTGATTTGGAATCAAGTCCCACGTAGACCCCTTTTTTTTGTTGAAGCGCACTTCTGTCCTGTCATCCCCCTCCCCCCGTATATGCCATTTTCCCCGTTAAAAACGTAGTTTTGTCCTGTTATTCCCACAATAAAGCCCCCGTAGACCCCATTTTGCTCGTAAAAACGCAGTTCTGTCCTCTCAAATTAAAAAAAATGTGAGCAAAATTGTCTTAAATGACAGTCTTTCAGAAAAAACGTCTTCTCGAACCATTCACGTTTTCAAAATACCTTCGCTCAATTTTTGCTCCCTGTGCAAAGTCAATAGGATTTGAAAATATTTTTTTGTTCTCAAATCGTACACCTTTTCAAAAATATTGTCTCAAATTTACAGCGTTTAAAAATATCGTCGAACAAATCACACCTTTAAAAACATATGTTCTCAAAATGACAAGTGCAGAAAAAAATGTTTCTCAATTGATGTCACTCAATAAATTGTGACGATATGTTATCACAATGTTGTCAATAATCGTAACATTAGCATGGCGATTTATCTATATTACTAATACCTTTTACAGTTTAATCCCTTAAGTTTGAACATTTTTGAGAAATCTAAACTTCTAATCAACACATTATCATGGTTTATTGTTTTGAAGTGGGCGACAATGATTGGTGGTGACTATGATACCCCCACCTTTGAGTGGATAATACCAGGGTAAAGTACCCAGGGGACCCATAGCCAGATACAATTATTCGCTTTTCTTCTTGTTTTATACCGAGAGGTACCCTTAGAGCAAGGCACATTACCCTTGGGACACCACTTATGATATAGAAAACATATAGACTTATAGAACTCCCAGAGAAACTAGATACAATAATCTAAACCACACAAATTGATCAGAACCACTCCAAAATGAACGTAAACTCACCGTACATAAATCTCCTCATACGAAAAACCCTCCGCTGGGGTGGGGACTCTCTATTCCCTCTCCAAAATAACCGTAAATTTACCGCAAGGTGAGGAGCCAATATACAAAACATACTCCTTTTGTTGTGAATTATGACCTTCCACTTGATGGGCGATCAAGAACGCATGTTCAAAAGATATCACAATTTATCAACACTTTGACGCAAACATTCCAATTAGCGAAACTAACAAAAGACAGACGGGATTCAAAACAGGAGAAGACAGGACACCTAGCATTTCATTGAGCATGTTGATAGATAAATTACAACCAAACTAATCATGGACAGTATGGGAATAGTCAAGGGGCCCATCGATCCCGGGAGGAGAGGAGGGGATGGAGGAGGGTGAAGGAGGAGGGGGAGGAAGGAGGGAGACCATCACGCGAACTCTGTTATGAAGCCCTCACCCGTTTACAAATTCAGTGGCGTTTGAAGCAAGGACAATACATGGGCCATTTCCGGTGTAATTACTTTGTATTGGGGGTAAGTGTTTTCGGCCCTCAATAATGAAGTTTTATATGGTGAATTGAGTTTGATGGAACTCAAATTCCTTTCAAATTTAGTTTTTCCAAAGTGTACATGAATAGGTCGAAACAAAGACAAATTTGGAACATTCTGGATGTAGCATAAGCACTGGTTAACAACGTAGTTTGATCTCGCCGGATCGACTTTCAAGTGCATCCATTTTTTGTATCTCGACGTATACGGACCTGGCTTTGTCCAAAGAAATTCTATTCTGATTTTCTGACTTTCGTGATTGCAAATATAATATTAAAAGAATAGGGCCATCAGCAATTTTCAGGCCGATTGGATTTGAATCAATTCTAGTCGCGGTAGGGAGGGGAGATTGCGCTTTTCAGCTATACCCAGGGGAAGTGGAAGGAATTCAGGCCAATGAGGGTAGAAAATCTGTTACGGACACTTTCTTTATTTAAACTTTTTAATGAGGATCTGCAACAGGAAAAATGAGCCTTAGTTTCATTTAAAGTGTTATAAATACCTGCAATTCGTAGCTTGTAACTCTGTGCTAGATTAATTCTGTCCTCTGCTCATCGTGCACGTAGGGGTATAGCTAGCCTTCGATCGCAGGGGTGTTAGACAAATTTGTCCGACAAAAATAAATCAGGACAATTTAGAATAGTTTTCTGTCTATATCTATCTATATAAGTATAAGACTACAATTTCAATACAAAAAAACGATCTACATATCAAAGCCTTCCGTATGAGACGCAGACGGGCAATGAAAGCAAAGAACACCTGAGCTTAGGGGCAACAAGGGCAACCCCCACCCTTCTCCTCACGGTGATAATGGAAGCAAGAATTGGGCCTTCCATTTCACGAGAGCAACGGGTCAAGAAGTGCCCTTTGTGATATTTATTTTAGGCGTTTTTTTCGCCCTTACTATAAAGTAATGCTTGTGATGCTCAAAACTCTGTTATGCTTTGAAATGGCTGTTTTCGATATAAAAACTATTATTTCTCATCATTTGTGCTTTTTCATTTTCAGATGCATGCATACCCGAAGTTTTACGACCATGTTGCCCTCTTTTTGACTCGCTCTTTTCCTATTTCGCGTGAAACCCATGGTTGGAAACAACAATGAAGTATACGGAAAACTCTTTTATTGTGCATCTTTAATTAGTTTTCAATACACCTCATAATATGTTTCACTACAATTTTAATTTTTTTTTTTTTTTTTTTTTTAATTTATTGAATTCTTCTCCTCGAGTTACAATGTATATACAAAACACAAGTAAGGAATAAACAAAACAATGTTTACATAATACCACAAAACATTAACATCAAAAGTTATATAAATGTAAAAAAGTTATACCAAGGTAGCCAGTATTTTTGCCAAGAGTCAGACATATTCTTTTCATAAATGAACTTCTGTACGTTAAAATAGTTCTTAAGATAACAGTTCATGGCAACTATACTTGAAACCTCTTATTGGTTTTGGTTATGAAAATGTAATACTTTACAAGAATAATAATCAAATTAAGCAGTTTATCGTGATTTGTACCAAGCAAGATAGTTTCTGGGTCTAACAGTGAAATATTTATACGACCATTTTTAAGGGCATTGTTGAGATAAATCCACAAGGGTTGCACAAATTTACAATGATAAAATAAGTGAACAATTGATTCGGTGTTACTTGAACAAAATGAACAAAGCGGATTATCAATTATCCCAATCTTATTTAGCAAAAGATTAGTTGGAAAGAAACAATTGAGGATTTTATACTGAAACCATCTAATCTTGGTATCATTGCTGCAATCAAAAGGGATGGAACAGAAAAGTCTCCACTTGTCATCAAGAAAAGTGGATTTAAGAACATTCTCCCACTTAGTACGAGCTTTATTGGTAAACCTAACATCCTTAATAAGGGTACAATAAATTGCTTTACATTCTAAATCACCCTTTAAAAGCATAACATGATAATGGTTGTCGACCGGTGAACAAAGTTTCTTGTTTGCCTTAATAATATTACCCCAAGAATGTTTCAAAGAGCTGATGACACTGTAGTACTCCAAAAAATTTGCATTAATATTAAAAGTATGAATAAAATCTTCGTATGAAAGAAAAGAGCCATCATCATTCAATAGATCGTTCACAATAGTAACACCTTTACTAAACCAATGTCTGTAGAAAACTGGAACATTACCAATTTGAATTTTGGTATTATGCCATAATGGTTGACTCAGAACAAGTTCCATGTCATTATTTGTATAACTAATTACTTGCCATGAATTGCAAAACATTTGAAGACATCTCTCCAAAAATTATTTGACATTCCAGAAATAAAAGTTTTGATATATACGTCACCTGAATTAAACCACTTGTTATAATCAAAACCATAAGTACGCAAATAATTCAAATTCATGCTACCATCAGCTTTAAGAATACGTTTTATATACGAAGCTTTTAGAGCAGTAGCATGGTGGCGAACATTAGTCATCTTGAGACCACCAGAGGAATATTCCTGTATAATCTGGTTCCGGCTTACTCGATCGGGCTTTTTATTCCAAACAAATTTAAAGAAGGCGGAATTAAGCTTGGACAAGTAGTCATCACTTGGGGACGGTAGAGTCAACAAAGGATAATTTAAATGAGGTAAGACCAGAGATTTAAGAACAGTAATTTTACCCAACGTGGTACAATATCGTTTAGACCAGGTACACATAATCTTATCCATTTTAGATGCAGCATTAGCATAATTGCTGTCAATCATGAGATTTAAGTCCACATTAAATAAAATACCTAACAAACCAAAGTTACCTCCTGGATCCAAGGAATATCAAAATCATCATTAAAAAAATTACACCTATTCTTAAGAGAACCAATACCTACAAGCAGACATTTTTCAAGGTTGATCTTTAACCCAGATATCTTACTGAAGAATAAAAGAGTGTCAATAATACCACAGAAAGATGTGTTTGAACCATCAAATAAAAAGTAGTGTCATCAGCATATTGTGTTAGTTTACATTCAAAATCACCCAAGCAAATACCATTGATAGAGGCATTGTTATTGACTAAAGAATTTAAAACTTGAGCACAAAGCAAAAAGATATACGGGGATAGAGGATCGCCTTGTCGACAACCCCTTGAAATTTGAAAAGTGTCCGTAGGGTGGCCATTGACAAGGACTGAGGAGAAACCCCCATTATAAAAGGTGTTTAACCATTTAATGATAGAAGGGCCAAAATTGAAAGCGTGAAGGGTATTCAAGATAAACTTATGAGAGACACTATCAAATGCCTTTTCAAAGTCAATGGCAAACAAGATGCCAGGTAAATTGTATTCATCTAAGCTATGCATAGTGTCATAAATTGTACGAATGCATTCGCCAATATATCTGCCCTTCAAAAACCCATTTTGCTCCGGAGAAATTAGTTTATAAAGAACCCTTTTAATACGATTAGCAATGGCTGAAGACGCGACCTTGTAAGAAATATTAAGAAGAGAAAGTTTATCTCTTGGTTTATCCTTCTTAGGGACTAGAGTAATACTACCATGCCTCTGTGTAACTGACAAAAGTGAGTTACTATAACCGTAGTTCAAGGATCTCACTAAAAAAACTCCTAAATTCTTCCAAAAGAACTTAAAGAACTCAACGGTAAAACCGTCTGGACCCGGTGATTTATCATTCTTCATAAATTTCAAACTATTATACACTTCAGAATAAAGAATTGGGCCTTCTAAACTACGAGCATCATCTGTTGATAAGACATGGTTATCGTAAAGTAACCCAGAAATATCAACATTATTAATATCATTGTCCTGGCAACTATAAAGCTTATCATAAAAATCAAAAACTTCATTTCTAATAATTACAGGATCGTGTATAGTACCAAGGCGGTCATTCGTCAAATGAGAAATCAACTTATCAGCTTGTTTTTTCTTCTCCAAATTAAGAAAAAACTTAGATGGTTTTTCATCATGCTCAAGAAAATTAGCACGACCCTGTAATAACATACCTTTTACTCTATCATTTCTAATATTTTCTAATTCCTTGTTAAGATCATCCATATAATTAATAACCCATCCATTCTTGGATACATTTTTATCCATCCAATCAATCTCATCAATAAGGAACTTTTCTCTAATTAAAGTAGACCTTTTGACATATGAAGCATATGAAATACTTTTACCACGAACATTACAAAGTAGAGTTTCAAAGAATAATTGGTCATTGATAACAAATTGAATATCATTGGAATTCATGTTACAAATATGAGCTTTATCGTAGGGTGAGCATGCGTACTCAGCAATAGTGTCATTAATAACCTGTGTAATCATGTTGACGTAATACTTGTCACGAAGCAGGGAATTATTAAATTTCCAGAAGCCACGACCGACTTCAACATTATCAAAATTGAAACTGCATTGAACAAGGGAATGGTCGGACCTATATGCAGTTAAAATGGAGGAATCTACAACCAAATTCATTAAACCAGAGGATAGAAGAAAAAAATCTAGTCGACCCTGCTTAAAAGGGTTTTTTTGACGCCAGGTAAAATGCCTGTCAACAGGGTGTTGCACACGCCACGCATCCACCAGGTCGTGGCACTCCAATAAGATTATGTACAGAACTTTTACTTTTTGGATTGTTTTCATGGATGTAATTAAAATTATCGAGATCTTGACATAAAGTCAAATTCCAATCACCTACTACTAGACAATAAGGGTTATTCATCTCGGTAATCAGGTCACTGATTTTATCATAGAAAGAGGGCGTATCGCTATTGGGACCGTATATAGAAATAAGTGAAATATGGTAATTATTTAGCTTTAGGCTCAAAGCAATAAAGTTACCCTCTGTGTCACTTACAACATCGGTAACCTCATGAGAAAAATTATTATTAAGTAAAATAGCCACCCCACGAGAATTACTGGAGCCACTAGATATAAAACATTCAGAGCCCCATTCTCGTTTAATATGATCAACAATACCACTCTCCCAGTGAACATCCTGCAGACAATAGATATTGCTCTGTCTGTTACGCTTCAGAAAATCAAAACGTCCAATCGTTTATTCTTGTCCCCTAACCCCTGCAATTAAAGGAAGAAATTATCAAATTCTTTTTCTTAATCATTTGTAACAAAACAATTAAATTGGGTGCTTTGTGGTATAAGTAAAACCATATAGGTTTCAATAAAGAATACGAAATGTTCATTCCGAGAATACATAAATTTGAGGAAGAAGGTTTTTTTTTTTTTTGTTAACAAAAATACACTGAACAGAAAACATAAATTGTGTAGCGCTCATAATGTTCCACACAAAAGTCATAACTGTAAAAAACGTCACTCACTGGTAGACTGGTATAAAAATTCTCATTGGTGTAAAAAAAGAAAAAGTAGTCATCTTGGCAACTTGAGTGGAGTAGAAAGAAAATAATTTCTTTTAAATGACACAAAATACCACAAATAGTTCGAAATTCTGGCTTGTTTAATATCTTCAGCGGAAACTCGCATTGTTAAAACTTCATATTTAAATTTGTCACGAAGAACTTGTATAATAATGATTATTGTTAATTGTGGAAATAACAGCTGCACAAATCTCAAAATATTTAATTCACTGAAACAAAATATCCTCGGTTCGTTGCTATATTTGATACAAGAACTGAAAAAGGAAGCCGTCATTTCTGTCATGTATGCTCAGGTTACTCACGGATGAATTGTCGGGAACCGTCATTTTTCAAGACCACAATACTAGCAGGCACAGACCATGAAACGTAGGCGTGTTTAATACCGGGTTGCTGTTTAAGCTCTGGGAGCCTTGCTCTGAATCCCTTTCTGATCTCACGCACCCCAGGGGAGACATCATCAGAGATAAAGATTGGTTTATCTTTGTATTTATTTCCTTTCAGTTTAGCCGGGGCAGAACGTAGAATATGGTCGCGGTCAGTATAGCAAGGACAATACATGGGCCATTTCCGGTGTTATTACTTTGTATTGGGGGTAAGTGTTTTCGGCCCTCAATAATGAAGTTCTATATGGTGAAATGAGTTTGATGGAACTCAAATTCCTTTCAAATTTAGTTTTTCCAAGTGTACATGAATAGGTCGAAACAAAGACAAATTTGGAACATTCTGGATGTAGCATAAGCATTGGTTAACAACGTAGTTTGATCTCGCCGGATCGACTTTCAAGTACATCCATTTTTTGTATCTCGACGTATACGGACCTGGCTTCGTCCAAAGAAATTCTATTCTGATTTTCTAACTTTCGTGATTGCAAATATAATATTAAAAGAATAGGGCCATCAGCAATTTTCAGGCCGATTGAATTTGAATCAATGTTAGTCGCGGTAGGGAGGGGAAATTGCGCTTTTCAGCTATACCCAGGGGAAGTGGAAGGAATTCAGGCCAATGAGGGTAGAAAATCTGTTACGGACACTTTCTTTATTTAAACTTTTTAATGAGGATCTGCAACAGGAAAAATGAGCCTTAGTTCCATTTAAAGTGTTATAAATACCTGCAATTCGTAGCTTGTAACTCTGTGCTAGATTAATTCTGTCCTCTGCTCATCGTGCACGTAGGGGTATAGCTAGCCTTCGATCGCAGGGGGTGTTAGACAAATTTGTCCGACAAAAAATAAATCAGGACAATTTAGAATAGTTTTGTCTATATCTATCTATATAAGTATAAGACTACAATTTCAATACAAAAAAAACGATCTACATATCAAAGCCTTCCGTATGAGACGCAGACGGGCAATGAAAGCAAAGAACACCTGAGCTTAGGGGCAACAAGGGCAACCCCCACCCTTCTCCTCACGGTGATAATGGAAGCAAGAATTGGGCCTTCCATTTTACGAGAGCAACGGGTCAAGAAGTGCCTTTTGTGATATTTATTTTAGGCGTTTTTTTCGCCCTTACTATAAAGTAATGCTTGTGATGCTCAAAACTCTGTTATGCTTTGAAATGGCTGTTTTCGATATAAAAACTATTATTTCTCATCATTTGTGCTTTTTCACTTTCAGATGCATGCATACCCGAAGTTTTACGACCATGTTGCCCTCTTTTTGACTCGCTCTTTTCCTATTTCGCGTGAAACCCATGGTTGGAAACAACAATGAAGTATACGGAAAACTCTTTTATTGTGCATCTTTAATTAGTTTTCAATACACCTCATAATATGTTTCACTACAATTTTAATTGATAATGTATGGCAGTAAGCCTAAACTTGAGGTAAATTTTATTGGCTTCAGTTAAATTTTTGACGCTTTCGGTTGCCAAACAGTTCATGAAAGTATCCTCTCCATTCATTATTTTGATTGCCACCTCCAGTTGCTTAGGACGCATTTGGCAAAAACAAAAAAAACATGAATATATACTTCTCATTTATTTCATTAATTAAATGTGTTGAATATTTCCTATATGCCATGATTACTACTACTATCTTCAATCAGTAAAGTGTGCACTTTAATTTAGACGCATGATTTGTTTTACACGCCCGCGTTGAACATTTACGCTACGCTGGCATGGCTGATGTTCGATAGAATTTGAAATAATTAGGTACATTCACTTCGGCGCACACGAGTGAGAAGGTAGCAACCGAGATAGGTGAAAGTTTCTTTTTTGTACGGTTTTAGTTTATATTTATTAATTGTATTTTTATGTGGCCCAAGCTTTTAAGATTAAGAGTTACATTCTAGAAGCTTTTTTAGTTATATAGCTCAACTTTTGCAGATTAAAATGAATGAGGTAAAAAAGTACAAATTTCTTGGAAAATGTTCGCAAAACAAGAGTGCATCACAAATATTCTGCGACGCGACTATGATGAGTCAATATAGCGGTTTGCACCGTTATATGCAGAGGATAATGTCTGACCAAGTATTCGCAGTCATGTAATGGCTATAGCGTATACTACGGTCATATGTTTATCTGACTACTGTATTACTTACAAACATACAAAGCGTTTGAACTTGAACGTTTTTATCTTGTTGTATTGTGCACACAAAATGTTAACGCATTTTACACACTGTACTTACGTACGTACCGTACGTACCGTACGTACGCATGTACCGTACGTACGCATGCGAACTACACTATAATGTATGTACTTACTGTTGTGCCCAGAAAATCTGGGCAACCTAATTTTCGATATGAAGACTTCCATATTTTATCCTGAAAATCAAAACACGAAAACATTAATTTGTTTTGCACCTTGTACATATCGTAATATTTCAATTGCTTTCCAAGAAGGATACACATTTTTCGTTCAAAAATAAAATTTCGACATTTTCTGTTAGCGTCTTCACAAAAATGTAACACGCACGTAAGCATCATTTCCAACCAATGAGAAGATACAACGCTTGCGTAAAGAAATTATTGAAATTTTTTAGGTGCGTATCTGCATCCTCTGTGCAGCCTTGAGCGTATAAATGCACCAGTGTCCGTCGTACGTGCGTGTTGCTTATGTAAGACGCATACAATTTGTAAGTATTAATATTAACAAAAGAACAAAGGCGTTGAGGTAGTCAAATTCGAATAATTCTAATTGTGCGCAACAACGCAAATATTGCGTCTTGTAACGAACGCGCATGGGTATTTTTTGGTATCTCGCCCGTTTTTCCCCTCCCTTTTTTAAGTTGTACGCGAGCGTTTGCAACATTTGTTGCAACTCTGTCGTCCTGTGCACAAACACTTAATTTCTTCCAGAAAATTGAACTTTTGACCCTTTTTCACAAAGAAATCGAAAAATCTACACAAACGTAAGTTGAAAAAAGTTGTGCAGCTTTATGTCTGTATTAGGGAAAATTAAGGGCGTCGGTGTTAATTTTCATGCTCTTTTTTACCACTGTACTGTAGGAGAGGTTATATATTAGCAATAGTATGTACTAGGCCGAACCATCGTAATCTGTTTCTGATAAGTTTAACCTCTATGTCTTCAACAATTAACCTGTCTGAGTTAGATGATTGACAGCTTATTCCACAAATCATGGCATGAATTTGCCTAGCAAAAAAAATTGCGTAACTGAAATGGGGCAAACGTCCTATGCGGTACTGGTGCAGTAATCTAGCAAACGGCGCGAGCTCATGTAGTCAATGCAATTTACTGTGCAAAACAAATTTCTGCACACATAGACTAAGTGACGGAAAATGGTGAACGCTTACGGTCCCGCTGCAGGCTTTGTAAATTTCATTGCTGTTACCCAGAAAAGATAGTAAACTAAATTTTGTTTATCCCATTTGCTAAAAACTTTGAAGATCAGGAGAAGTGCCATAATTGAATCAAAGCTTGGGGCAGTCCTTGCGAACATCTAAATGGCAATGT
Source organism: Chiridota heheva (assembly GCA_020152595.1). NCBI lineage: Eukaryota > Metazoa > Echinodermata > Holothuroidea > Apodida > Chiridotidae > Chiridota > Chiridota heheva. The sequence continues at coordinate 631,216 of JAIGNY010003616.1, forward strand.
ATTTGTAATGCATGATTGCGGATTTGAGGTTTGTTTGCCCAACTTAGTTACCACGTTGCTATGGTGGGTGTGGCTTATTTCGTAACTCAGAGACGTTAATTGATTGGTTAGTAAAAGGAAAAATTCCCCAGCATTTGATTGGTTTAAGTCATAGAGCTATAGCTATATGATTAAAGTCCTGTGACGTTTAACGTTCAGCTAAACTCGGTTTGAAAAGATCTATAGACCTGTTCATATCAAAATCGGCAATTTTCGGAAATCTAATTTATATAATGTCACATGGCCAACATTCACGTGACTATAAAGAGCCAATCAAATGCTGGGGAATACTTAACGTCTGCACAAATCACTAGGGTATGGGCTCAAGCAAATTAAAAATACACTTTCACTCACTAATCAACAGTATATGCATGCAAATATGATACTTCACGGAACGAATCAGTGATTTGCTTATTCAATTCCACGCCAGACTAAAAACTTCATATAAACTGTATTCTCTAAATTGACAAAAAAAAATCCCGATATGGAAAATCTGTCGCCCCAATCACAAATAACGTGTGGATTAGCTTATCGATAACAGTTGATACTGCACAATACGTTTGTGTTGTCAGGTCTATGACACGATTTTATACTATAAAGCCTTCTTCACTAAACACCTTGCGTTTTTAAATTTAAGCAACTATTGTCAATTGACGTTCTTATTTTGTGTTTAAACTGTTCATGAAGGATTTTATTTTTAAAGGCATGCTGAGGGAATGTGAATCCCAAAGCCACACAGTGTTACATTAACGAAATTAGCGTATTTGAGTACACATTCTAGGCCTGCATTAAACGTAACTGAGCTGTCATAATCGTGTGAGAGGCTTAATTTTTTTCTGAATCTTACCTGGTTATTTCACTACTTCCTTCTGACAAGCTGACAGAAGGACTGTCTGTAATCCGTTTGAAAAAAAATCACATAACAAATAATAGGCCTGCAAATTACAAGCATACAAAGCGTTTGAACTGAAAACTTTTTCAGCTGTGTTCCCGCAAAACATTAATGCAAATCGCTCCGTGTAGCAATTCATTGCCGGATCATCCCCCGGAACGGCAGGATTCTCCCGCCACCCCTATCCAAGTCGCTTCTAGTGCCGCCTCTCTGACGCAGGCCACACTAGATAGAACCCCCGTACCCAGTAGGGTACCAGACGAGGTCCTGTTCCCACCGCTCCTATCAGTGGACCCCTACCACAGGTGGATCAGGTCCCGCAGCTACTGAATTTCCTCGAACAGGAGATCAAGCTAGATGTAGTGGACGCACCTCCCGCAGAGGCACGCGCACAGTTCCAGCGTAGACTGCTCACTACGGCCTAAGGGACGTTAAGCCAGCGACTAAGCAGTTTCCTATCGATGTTTCCCTGGTGACCAGGGTGCAGCATTGGGCCAAGACCCTCACTGGACGGCCTACAACAAGGAGGTTGAAGCAGGTTGAACGCGTCCAGGCAGCCGCCTACCAGGCGCTAGAAAGCACCCGCGCTGGAAAGCACCCGCGCCCCCTCTATACCGAACGGGGTATGGCAATTCCTATGCCAGCCCGCGAGTGGCACTCCAGCAGTGTCAATTGCTCCGCGGCCAGAGCCAATCCATTTATTGACCCTGCAGTACAGCGAAGGAAAGAGTCCCTCAAAGCTGTTGACCGAACCATTCGACGAGGCTACAAGTTTCAAGCTCTCGTCGTATGGGTGACAGAGGTGCTGGACTCGGTCCTGCGGAAACATCTGCCGGCCGACGTCATCCCAACGACCGCACCTTTGTAAGCCGGGCTGTCGAACTTGATCGACGCGACAGTTGACCAACTCGCCCGAGCTTCTACAAAGGTGGCAACGGAGAGGCGCGAGAATGTCCACCTCACCCCCTCCCTCCTTCCCTTCCCCCTTCTTAGCCTCTCTGAAGCAACACAGGCGGACTTTCGGCGGCTGCCGACGGAAGGCCTGGACCTCTTGTTGTACTGTGATGTCTTAGGAAGACCAAGAAGCTGTTGGTAAATGCGAAGCCTTTTCCTCTCCAACCGAACGCCGCCGGGTCCCAGCCTCCGCGAGAGGCCAAGACACGGCTGCTCAGATGCGGGCTTCACGTCGTGCGGCGGCGCAAAGCCCGACAAAGTTTTTTTCACTCGCCAGGAATCCACTTCGTGGACCGGCAAAGTAAATGTGGCAGAGAACGGTTAACGCTTCTTCCTCTCAGGACGCAGAGCGGGTACCTCTTCCTCACGAGGGTGGGGAAAAGGCAGGAGGCAGCGCCTTGTATTCATCCTGACGCCCCCGCTGACAAACGGTCAGGTTGAATGGGTCTATAGAAATTCGCAGAGGCGTGGAGACAGGTCACATCAGACAAGTGGGTGCTAAGAACCGTTTGGCAAGGCTACTGACTAGAGTTCACGACCCCCGCTTTAGGGAGGTGTATTTTGCCCCACCCCCACTCCTCGCTTTGGAAGTCATGCCGACTTATCAAGGACAGAGATCAGGGTACTGCTGTCGAAGGACGCTATCACCCCAATCTCCAATCCACCCAGGGACTTTGTGATGTGCACGTTTTTCCTGGCCCCCAAAAAGGGGAAGAACGGACGCCCAATCATCAACCTAAAACCACTCAGCAAATTCATTCGTCTGTTGAAATTCAAGATAGAGACACTGCACTTCATCCTCCCTCAGTTGACGAGGGGCCTGTGGGCCACCTCTGTCGAACTCGCAGACGCGTTCTACACGTGCCGTTGCACGCAGAACACAGGCTTTTCCTGGCGTTTTAATTCGAGAGAGTCATGTACACGTTCACGGCGTTACCTTTCGGGCTATCGATTCCCGCGGATAACAAGGGTTTTCGCGGCCTTTCTACGAAAGCAAGGCATAAGAATCTTTATGTATCAGGACGACTGGCGTATTGTCGCAGAAGACACTGCCACCGTCGCCGAACACACAGCCACCGTCGCAGAACACACAAACATAGTCATAAGAGTGGCACAAGACTTGGGATGGGTTATCAATCTCGCCAAGTCCAATCTAGTTCCATCCCAGACTCCAACTTTTCTGAGAGCAATCCTGGATTTTACACAAGGTTACATACGACTGACAGAGGAACGGATCCTGGCCGTGAAGGCAGAAGCCTACGTTCTCCTGTCGCAACCGGCGTCGCCGGCGAGAGCGTGGCTGGTTTCCTAGGATACCTGGCCAGTTTGTTGGATGTAGTCCCAATGTGCAGGTTTCACATGCGTGACCTACAATTCCACTTACTGGATCATTTCGTCCCATCCAGTAGGGACCTCAGTGTTCCCGTCCCATGTACAAAGGCAGTGGCCCCCACATATTGTGGTGGGTGCCACCTGTCACAGAGAACAATTTTCCCGCCCACCAGTCCTTCACTGGCAGTGGTGACAGACGCGTCTTTGACGGGGTGGCGAGCGCATTTAGCGTGATCCCAAGTCGCGGGAATTTGGACGGGCACTTGGTGCAATCAGCACATCAATATGTTGGAACTAGAGACAGTGCGCATGGCTCTCCTTGTTCATTTTCTACCACCGCATGTATGGTACAAGACTGTTCTAATACGCACCGACATCACAACAGTAGTGGCCTATATCAACAGACAGAGAGGCACGAGATCCAGGAGACTCTGGAACCTCGCCAAGTCCTTCTATCTTGGTGCATGACAAACAAGGTCAGCCTTTAGGCGGTCACCTACCAGGCAGGGAGTACACGATCGCGGATCTGTTATCTCGCCTTCAGTGAGCTCCCACAGAATGGGCCCTTCTTCCGCAGGTGGCCAACGCGATCGGATAACTTTCGGTCTCCCGGACGTAGACCTGTTCGCGTCCGTGAAAAACCACAAGCTACCAACATTTTTCGCTCTGAGTCCCGACACGAGAGTCTGGAGAGTCGATACATTCACGATCAAGTGCACCCACTTCCTTGGTTACCTTTCCGCTGTTCGCGTTAGTACCGAAAGTACTAGACAAGGTGACGTACGATTAGTGTCACATGTTACTTCTAGTGGCTCCCAATTGGCCCGGCCAACTATGGCTTCCTCAGCTGTTCAACCTTATTGCAGGTTCCCGTTCGAGCTTCCAGTCACGACAACTAAGTCCGATTCCGAGCTTCGGCAAACTGCATCACAATCCAAAAGCACTCCACTTGGCTGTGTGGCCTCTATCAGCGAATTATTGGTGTCGCATGACCTTCCATAAGAAGCTTCCCAAAGTCAGTGACCCTCCACTTTGGGGATGTATTCTACCAGACTTGGAATGTCCTGAGACTGGTGCCAGATTAGATCGGTTTCTCCACATTTGGCGTCTCTTGGTGACGTAGCGGATTTTTTGTTGCATCAGTTTAATACATCAGTACAGTCAAGGGTTTTCCGACAGCCATAGCAGCTATCCACTGGAGCTTTCCAGATGAGTCGCATGTCACTGACGCAAGGCCTCTGGAAAGATTAGTGAGATGAATGTTCTTACAAAGACCTTCAGTTCGGAGCCTTGCTCCTGGGAACTAGTTCTTAAAACACTAGCACGGGCTTCGTTGGAGCCGCTGTCTGCGTGTCCGCTCATAGAACTGACGATCAAAACGGTTCTTCTACTCTCCGCGACCTTTGCCAGACGTAAAGGTACCGTTCACGCGCTTCCCTTAAAGAAGGCTATATTCGCTTCAAATCTGGGGGTGTGCGGCTCTTGCTTGACCCAGCTTTCTTGGCAAAAAATCAGATTTTAGAGTTTTTACTGGAACCGATATTCCTTCCGTCGCGCTTTACGTTTTCTGACACACCAGAGAATAGTGTTTAGTGCCCCGTTTGATGTCTTAAGTACTACATTAAATGTACGCAACCGGTACGGGGCGACGTAAAAGCTTTATTTGTTTCCTTACAAAAGCCGCATCGCGGTATCTCACGTGACACGATTTCGCAATGGATTGTTCAGGCAAATACGTACAATAAATTGGCGTTGTTTATAGAACAATCGATTAAGGCACATCAAGTACCGGCATAGCTACATCAAGTACGCTATTGGTGGGGTTCTACTTAACTAAATATTCGCGCTGCTGTATGGAAAACACCAGCCACGTTCGTCTCCGCATATTTGAAGGATTTGCCAGACCATCAGAGTTGCAAGTGCCGTTCTTTCAAGATAAGGACCGTCCTTTCATGAGGTGAATATCTTTGTCGTTTATTTACGTTCTCTCGTTTCAATTAGGATTCATTTGTTATCTTTTTAACTTCTTGATCGTTTACTAACAAATCTTGCCGTTGTTCAGACTCGTTCTAGTTCGTTTTATTCTACTAACGAAGTTTTGCCGTTGTTCAGGCACATTCTGATTCGTTTAGGTTTACTAACGCTTTCTTTCCCTCGTGTTAACAAAGCCGCCCATGTCCACTGGCGAACCTTGTAAGTTTTCGCCTGACGTATTGGGCGTTGCTTACAGTTGTTTCTGTTAAGTAACACTTTTTCGTTTACATGTTCTTCTGGACGACTAACCCATGTTTATGCGACGTTTTGCCTTGGTTATTACAAATAGGTGGTTCTCTGTTCCTTCGTTATAATTAGGAGTAATTTTGTTTACTAATTCCTATTCAGAGATTTTTCGTCCTTAAGAGGATAAGGAAACTAATCCTTTAAGTGGGATAAAATTAGCTCTAGTATTAGGACCAGCCTTTTATGTGGGCTTCGACCTGAACTCCCTTCCTTCCGATCCTCGATTGCAATCTGATTGCATATATATATAGCATGGAAGGTAAGATTTAACTCAAGGTAAATTTACCCCGCTTTCCGTAGCGGAAAAATTTACGAGAGTTATACCTACCTTTCATGCATTGTCCCGGCCCGCCTCTCCTCTCGTTCAGGCCTTGGTGGAATGTTAAGTGAGTGATGTTAGAGGTATAATGGAGGTTAGGGCTGGGTTGGTAACTACGTTGTAGAGTTCGCTTAGAAATGCGTTAGAATCAGGTCATTGGACCAGATTGCATATTTACAGCATGGAATGTAATTATAACTCTCATAAATATCCCCGCTACGGAAAGCGCGGTAAATATTCTGCCAGATGATGCGGTAGCAAAGCACATTCCAAAATTTATAGACAGGGTGGCAATAAATGCATTTGTTGCATCATTGAACATGGATCATCAGTGGATAAGAAAGGGTCATTGATTGATAGATTGAAAGGGAAAGCTAATCTGACTGGCAATAGGGAGCATCAACCACGCTCAAACAGCCAAAAGGGTAATGACAGTGCAAAAAAGTTAGACAACCTTACAGAGGGGGAAACAGACATGCATTGTTTCAAGTTAGCAAAACATTGGAAGAAATTTTAAAAGAGGGCGAAAGGGTGGTTCTTTCCCGATGCAGTAAACAGACGTGGAACTATGGACAGCGTCGATTTCTTCATTACAGATATCAAATTCAGCCCATATTTAAACTGGAAAAGGATCTGACCGTCCCAAACGAGTATGAAAAGACTAAATTTACTCTTTTACGACTATATATTGCAACTGTTAAGTAGAAAGCTGATAGAGAAGATAGGAAAGAAGTTGAAAAAGCGGACAAGAATGACAAATCTTTTACGATGAAAATGAAGAGATACAGTTTGAGATACACTTCGGAGAAAAGAGTCTCCATGATGTAGATGATCTTGATGATACCTTGCTGTATGTATTCTCAAAAGTCTTTCTGAATAAAGCTACAACATTATATACAACATCACAGGAGGGCATGAATCATGAAAAAGACAAACAAGGTAAAAATTGTTGCATTGCCTTCATGAAAGAATTTAGTTAAAAAGTACAACATTTGCAAGTGACCTCAAAACGTAAACAACTTTTGTAGAATTATCCTCCAGTAGGTGTTGATATTTTGGTATACAGGTATAGGCAGATACAGAGGGGAAGGAGGTATGAACGCGCTTTTTCTAAAAGGGATTAATGGAAGTGTTTGATAATAAAAGCATCTGTTATTTAATATCTATTAATTTTGAGTGAATGGTGATTGAAACTAACCCTCTGAATACATTAGATATTTGACCAATTTTACTACAGATATTTAAAGGTTCAAAATAAAAATTAAGCCCACAGAAACCGAATAAAATGTTTCCTCTTCAATTTTATGTTATCAACTTTAAAAGCCTAAAAGCTCAGAATTTCCCAGTGCTTCACCACTGGAGCCCCACCAGGTACCCTAGCTTGGACCCCAGGCTAGCGCTGGACCCCACGCCTAACATACGCTGCTGTTTCCAGCATGTCACAATGTTTAATATTGTTCTTAAAAATGAGAGTAATTGCAGAACCCACGTTTTGAAGCAGTACCCCCGTGAATTATTGGGGTGGTGTCGCACTTATCTTAATCTTATTTGATAGTTATCTTTTAGCATATCTATCTTTTGATATATGAAATACAGTCGTAGTGAGATGCTTTTTCAGTAAACTGTGGGGTTGGTAGATCCCATTGTTGGGCACTAAACCTTTTCAGTTTTTTGGGGTTCAGGCAGTCTATTTCACTTTGCTAGACCTCTCAATAGGGCAGCTGGGCCCCCATAATGTTTTTTTCTTTCTCTAAGCAAACGCTCTTCAAAGTTTAAATTAGCTTGAGGTAGGGGCCAAAATTTACCTTAAATGTATCCTTTTTTAGATGGATGTATGTCTGTGGATGATATATCATTGTTCAGACCTCTCATTATATTAAGTAAGCCTTTAAATGAGTGTCAGTTTTAATGTAGTATGTCATAAAAAAAGGATATGACGTGAAGTAAAAGGTTGAAATTTAGATTTGTCGAGAAGTCATTTGAGGTGATTACATTTTCTTTATCGAGACAGTTTTAAACATCATAATTCATACACCTATTCCTCTTGAGAGAGTAGCTGAGCCCCAGAATAGGGCTGATGCATGATACAGTTTGTTGCATGAAATACAGTAAAGCCAATATTTAAGTTTCACCAAGGACCCAAATGGGCCTCTACTTCAGTGTACTACAGTTTCACACCTTGTATTCATGATACAGGCCTGTGGATCATGAATCATTTTGATAGACTTTCCAGGCAGGGTTCACGTTAACGACAAATTTGTCGTATATTACGCTATGGTTGAAATTTTTACGACACAGGTTGTACCTACGTTGTAAGATTTAGATATAGCATGTGAAGTTTTGCGCAAGAGCTTTATTAATTTAAATGAAAATCATGAACATTTTACCTCTCTGATGCGATTGAAAGTTTTATTTCACACAAAAATGATTTTGAATTACTAAGAAGTAAAACAAAAATGACACAACTACGAGACTAAAGACCGAATCATTCAACATGCCCGTACAAGTACTGTACATAAACACATATAGGCTAATACGTAGGCCCTATACATGATATACGTACACTCAAATTGTAATGTTGTTTTGAATGCAGGCTGACAACTGTCAACGTTATTATTAGCTAGGATTCTACTTTCCTCCTGTACTGTGTTGATCGTGTATCTGTGAAGTATCACTATCTGCAAGTCAAATTACTATACTGTAAAGAAGTAGGCGTGTTCGAGATCGGAATAGTATATTTTTGTTGACAATTGGTCAAAGTTCACTAAAACCTAATGGAAGTTTGATACGATAAACAAAAGTATTTTTCTATTTTATTTCAGATTGTTACCCCAAATTTCATGATTCAACAATCAACATCATTCAAGGATTGGGTATGAACTTTTTCTTAATATTTTTGTATAATGATACGTCCAAATTTGTAATGTTTTTCATCCACTTTTGCGAGGCAGGCCTACACCAGTGTGTGTGTTAACAATACTTGCAAGCTTCGCTAGCGCGCAGTGCCCTGTATATCACGAAGTGCCCTGTACATACGACGACAAATCTACAAAATACGCCGAAAATCAAGGGCTTGTCGTAACCAAATACGCCAGACAAAAATTTATAACGCAACTTTTGTTCCCAGGCGAATACTTAAGCCCTCAAATGGGGTTTCTTTCTAGTTAATTAGTTAAGCCCTCGAACGGGAAACTTTAACTAAAACATCATTTCGTGTGGATAGGTTTGAACTAAGGGTTAAACTATGATGGTAGCATTATTTAACATTCATTTCCAAGATTAACGTTTGGTGTTTTACCTACGATCGGCGAAATATCGAAGATATAATTAAGAAAGACACACAGACTATCGGAGGTACATGAGGGTGCAAGTTTAAAAGTAGCGACTGTACAACGTTACCACCTCACAGATGAATACAGGAGTTCGTGTCTTCGACAATTTCGTAAAATGGGTGAGTTAAAATTATGACTCACAACAATCAAGAATACGGAGGATGAAACAGGTGTGCAGACTTTGCTTGATCTTATGCAAGAAAGTTGGACCAACCCATTCAATGATTCCCTAGACCGAATGAACCTTTGTACAGGAACAACAGCTACTGCAGAGAAAGAAGAGATCTCCTAAATGCATATGGAACAGGGGAGAGGGCATACAAAGAATTCAGGAAAGAAACGTTGGAACATACTTAATCTGAATTGTTCTATGCATCTTTAAAGCAGAACCTTAAAAACATTTTCTTAAAAGCAGACCACAATAGGTTTGGGAGAATAATTCTCGTTGATACTAACAGGAAGTTGCAAATAAAAGCAGTTCTCGTGTATCCACTTAATCCGCTGTTTTAGGCTTTGCAAATTACGATGGCATTTTAAGGAAAACAAATAAATAAGCCCTTGAAAAAGCATTTAGAGGAAAAAGACAACATGTGTTAATCAATTACCGACACAATCTGTTTGTGTTATTGATGGTATAAGCTTTGCTAAGAAGACAAGAGAAGATGAGAAAACCTTTGCTGAAGTATCTGAAGCCATTTTAACAGGTGCATTGAACATCGGAAGACATAGCAGAAGGATAGATGTTGTATTTAATGTGTACTACAAAACATCCATAAAAATGCAGAGAGAGTCAAAGGAGGGCCTAGTGAACAATAATTGTAGTGATAAGTATAGATCGAAACAGATCAGTAGTAATATACTGTTTCACTTATATTGAACATCTTTTAAAAAAAAAATGGGAAATAATAAGCAGCTACAATAATTCACGTAAATCAGATATACCGATATGAATTGATTGATGATACAACCTTTTGCGTGACATCTTCACATTTTAAGAATAGGATATCAAATTTACACATTATTGATTCAAACAAAAGTTAGTTACAAAACGAAATGCATAAACACATTGTCTCTTCCTTTTCAGGAGTCCTGTTCACAAATATTGCACCCGGGCACAAAGCCCAACAGTGGAGAAAAGTGTTGGCCTGCGGTGAAAGCCATTCATTAGAAAGCAGAAACTTGCCTACTTTTGCACGCCAAACACGCATCTCATGATCATACATCCGTGATTATTGTTTCAGATTCCAAGCATGTAGTAATCAGCCTTGCTTTCATCAAAGATTTACCATGCAATATAATCGTGAGGCGTGGAACACAAATTCGTCTCAGATATATTTAAACAGTTCACAGTTAGTTAAAGTGTTGGGGATGGAGTGTTTAAAGCTTTTAATTGACTACATGCATTGACGGGGCGGGCATTTACGGGATGCGATTCGGTTACTTCCTTTGCAGGACATGGCAAAATCTCAGCGCCTAAACTCTTGCAAAATGAAACTTTACAACAATTGTTTTAAGAAAACGGCAAGGACCGGCATGTAAATGATAACCTATTTTTCAGAAACTCCAACAGGATACTTGTCGGCTCTATGCTTTTCAAATGACATGCGCTATCAGTTGTTTCGAGCCAAGGAAGGTAACATTGAGTCTGGTCAGGTACCCCCATGTGAGGATTGTTTTATACTGCATGTACAAGAGCAAACTACCAGGCTGCAATATGAAAGCGTAATCTGCTTGCTGATCAAGATGTACCGTGCCCAGCAACCCATGGATGGTTTTACGATCAGGAGGGTAAGTTATGTATAAAGTAATTGCATACCTTGCACAGAGACATGCAGAATAACAACATGCGGCTATATGAAGGAAGAAAAACCTGCACAACTTTATAGCTTAGATGATGAAGATGATGAATAGAAAAAGACTGTTGGAAGTTCACATATAAAGAATATTTATACTTAGGAAACAGTAAAAGCATTCATTCACATATCCGTTTTACGTGACGTTAATAGCAATACTAAAGATTGTTGATAAAGAATGAACATAAGGTGTCTACTGTCACAATGTCCAATTCCACAAAAAATATTAAGCAATAAGTGTGTGGTACCAATGGATTGAAGCAACATATAGCAAATAAACACACAAACGAACTGTAAGTTGTAACATAAAATCTTGTTGGTTGTTGATAACTTTTGATATAAATATATACATACATATAATAGAAATTGATAAAGTAACCTAAGCCCTGGTGAATCTCTCTCCTACACTATTAAGGACCTTTTGCTACGTGACCTTTACTAGGGGTCTTTTGTTAAGAGTCCTTCGCTAAGAGTCCTTTGCTAAAAGCTAAGAGCTGTCGATAAGAGCTAAGAGCTGTCGCGCTAATTATATAATATCGCTTCCAGGCGAAGGGTCCTGTTACGCTTAAAATGACCTGCCACACAGGCGATGCGCTTTAAATGTTTAACCACTTAGTTCATCGTTTCCTGATTACATCTGAGCATAGACTAAAAACCAGGCAATAAGAGACACCGGCTTATTCTTGGTTTAAATACACTTCTGGAAAAATAGTCTTATTCAAAGCAAAAACTGTGCTCCCACCTCTTGAGCATATTACAGAGCTCGATCCCAGTACCTCTGAAGTTGTACAGATGGATTTCTCTTCACAGACAACTTAAATTAATTTACTTTGCCTTGCGTTGAGGCAATACCCCTTTTACATAATAATTAGCATAATGATTAACATAATATCTAAGACCTGAGATATACACATACCTGGCATGCATTTGCCAGCTGCCTGGATTACACCTGTTCACCTTGTTTACAAAACAAGAAATACCAAGTAGAAGGAGGAATGGGCAAACAAGACATACCCATATTTGACGTTGATAGCAAAACTAAAGATTTTTAGAGATTGGTTGATAAAGAATGAACAACAGGTGTTTAACAGGTGTTACACTATATGCTGTTTTAGTTAACGTTCCCGTTCGGGAGCTCAGCTAATCAGCTAGAAACAACCCCGTTTGAGATCTTAACTACTCACCTGGGAAGTCTACAAAAATGATTCATGATCTCGGCATGTTTCATTAACTCACAAAAGTGTGAACCTTTATTACACAGAAGTTAAGCCCGCTTAGGTCTTTGGTTCAAAGACTCACATATCATAGGCTTTACAGTATTTCATATAACACAATGTATCATTCATAACGCATTAGCCCCATTCTGGGGTTCAGCTACTCTCCCAAGATGGCTAGCTATATGATTTATAATACTTAAAACTCTCTCGATAAGAAAAATGTAATTACCTTCGTATTCGTCTTCTATTCGTCGTATTCTATTTTATGACATACTATATCAAACTTAACCCCTATTTGAGGGCTCACTTAATATATTGAGAGGTTTGAACAAGGATGAATTATCCACAGATATACCTTGGTCAAAAAATGGTCCCAAATTGATTTCTTCCAATGCTACCTTCAAGTAAACATTTTTGTCCAAACTTCAAGCCTATTTATTCTTTAAACATTGTTTGCGTAGAAAAACCTCCATTCTGGGGCACAGCTACCCTACTGAGAGATCTAGCAACGTGATTCATGACCCCAGACATGTCTGAACCCAAAAAGGTTGAAAATGGGATCGATAAGTCATTTTTAGGACCTTAGCTCACGGACTATAAGTGTAGTGGTGGGGAAGTAAGTCACAGTGAATAATCAAGCATACGCAAAGGCAAGATGACAAGAATATCATGCCCAATAAGACTATAGAGATGCGTTGGTTCTGTTATTGCTGAATTCCCAGTAGCTACCTGGGTCATCTACTGGGGATTTGTCTGTGTAACCCAACGGGGCTCTAAAGGCCCCTGGCTTCCACGGCTAGAGGGCGCGTGCTACTCAGCACAGCAGCACAGCGACTAAACTTAATGTTGTAACCCCATTTAACTTATGCTGTGCCTCATTTCAAAATTCTTGACACGGCACTATCCCTGAACCCCCATCCAGGCTCCGCCCCAGAAACAGCTTAGGTTGTCCCAAATCCCGGCCATAATTTTTGGACCTCTTCTTCAAAATCCGTATCCGCCTGTTTGGGAGGGTAGTGCTCTTCGCTTTTCCGAAAGTATATTTAGAGTATACAAAAATAAATAGGGAATTAGACAATACCTTTAAAATTCACAGTGTTATCATAAAGTATATGAGTCAAACTGCAACCTGCTACAATACTACAGCATATTCACATCATACTTGAAATTATGCCAACTTGGATCTGTGTCAACTACAGTAACATCTTTGTAAACAGCTTTACTATTAACAGAAATAAGAAGTAAAATATGCACCAAATAAATATAAGGTACTTTATTAATGTATGTTTACTACCAATATAAAATGAAATCTTCATTTGTTTATTTCTTTTAGCATGAACTCTGCTCCGCGAAACACCATCCAACACAAGCCCTACTCAGCGTAGCATCAATTAAATATGCACTACTCAGCTCCATATCTCCTGACTTGAAATCCCCCAATTCTGCACTCCATAATGTGGTACCTTCAAGCGTGGCACCTCCTAACTCTGCATTTCTCTAACTTGCCACCTCACAACTGCCCTTCCGGTCTTGAAAAGTGTGAACGCAACACTGTAAAGACATATTACAGTGTCTTGAAAACAAGTGAAGGAGAATCTGTCGCCGAACATAATAAATGTCTCACGGTATAACCTTGTAAAACCCACAAAGCTTTCAAAAAGGAAATCTTTCAGGACACTGCCCTTATTAACATACGATTCATGGGTGCAGCTGGCATCGACAATGGGGTTTGTCAAAGTGTTTTTGTCCATGGCCATACGTGACCTCCCTGAACAGTCCATATTTTGTGATGAAATGGGAAGGACATACTCCTTAATTTTGCTGGTAGTTTTTTTGTATTCCTATATTCAAAGTTACAATGGTAATCTATTTACATATATCTGATTGTGGGATTTGCTTTATAAAATTAGTATACATATATTTATTTTCCCCTTTGGCTACTAGTGTGGTGGTTGGATGAAACGTTTTAGGCCGATCCAGTGGCAGCGCTAGTAGCGCCACCCCTATAGCATTTATGGAGCAGGCTCTGGCGGAATCTGCAGCTTTCTGAGCCATATGAGACACGATTTGGGAGCAAGTTCGGTGTTTGAAGAATGGTTTTCACTGCATTGCTTGTCGTGGAAATTTAAAGTACTTCTTTTTAACTCGTGATTCTCAACTATTTTTACCACAATGTCCTCGACGGGGATCCAGGCCTTCCCGATCGGGGTCCCGTGCCCCCTAGACCACACCCTGGTGCCGCCACTGAGCTATCTAGAAAAGAAAAGTGCAACGTTGAAACTATAAATATATTAAACTCAACACCTCTGATGTTAATTTGAAAGCATATACAAACACCAAAGTATGCAAACTCTTAAATTTACAGGTCACCAAATTGAGATAATCAAATCATTAAGAAATAATGATTACAACCTGCTGCCATGCTGTCGATTACAGACAGTTGAAAGGTTAGCTCAAATGGTCACCTGTATGCGTTGGATATACGATAGACTTTCTGTCTTAATCCATTTTTGCCTTTTCTGACGAGACATTGAATTATGTTTAAGCCCTCTGCCCATGACCATTATCCAAATTCTATCGGTAAATTATTTTTATAAACCTAATTCAAATCCAAATCTCCCAACTTTGTGACAAAAATATACTGCTGGACATTTTGTTGCCCCCGAGTCCAAGGACCACCACCCTTCCCCTCCCCTGGCGGCATTGTCAAGAACAATATGTAATGACCTTTCATGACATAGTGACAAGTTGCCAACAATGGCTCTTGATGCTCGTTTATCATTAAGAGGTACGTGTAGTCTGCTGAATTCACGGGAGGAGAAATAGAGATTCGAAAATGACCCAACATAAAATGGATATTCAACTGCAGGGATTACGTATTACTCACTTACTAGAGTGTTGTTTCATATGCACTCATAAACATCAAAAGTGTTGAATATGTTTAGGTAAAAAGTTTAAATGGTGTGCATAAATCCCTACATATTTCGCTTATTAATTTTCAACCAGCCCTTGTATACAGTAACTTATTCACACATATTTGTATTGATTGATCTAAAATTGGAATGATTGACGTTTTTAATTGGTCTCAACTCATTCCTATTCTTTTATTACACTTGACAGCTACAAACAACTGGAACATACTTCACCAGTATGATGGCCTGGTACACAGGGGGCCACCCCCCACTTTCTTGAGCACATGCACTGGTCCATAAGAACAGCTCATCTGACAATCTAACAGTGAATGATGTGAAAGACCCAGAAGGTAAGCATAATCAACTACCATAATTAGATATACCATGGATTAATAAATCTGTGCTCATTCCATGAACTCACCTTTTTCTTACACAAAGACGAAAACGGAGACTTAAGCGTGGATTGTACTTTGAAAATCCCATGTATCTTAAAGACAGTTTATTCAATTTTTCACCATTTAAATTATTTTTCCGATAACTTTCTTCAGGTGGTATATTAAAAATACTCTTGACATCACAACTAGTCTGATTTCAGTTGTTTCTACACATGATACCAAACTTTAAACTCAAATATCTCCTTAACGGAGTACAAAATTTGAATGCTTTCTTCACTATTTTGTTTCTTTTGAAGTCTTCTTTTATATAAAATAGACTTGTTTGAACCCTGAACTAATCCTTTACACTTTAATATCTTCTTATATAATTTTTAAATGCTTTTTTACCATTTTGTTTCTATTATAGTCCTTTTTCAAATAGAAAATAAGGTGGACTTATTTGACCTCTTCTCTAATGCTTTAAGAAAATAATTTATCAGCGCATTCTTACAAGTTGAAACACTATGAGTCTACACATAGTGGCGTCGCCCACCTTCAAAAGAGGTAGTGATTCGATAACAAGGTCAAACATGGAGGAGTGTGCGTGGTGGGAGATACAAAGAACCTTTGTAACGTTATTTTGACAGTCTGGAGCACCGTGGCCACACCACTGACTTACGTACTATATCAAGAAATGGTTTTATCATTTTATGTGAGCTTGTTTGTCTGAACGCCTAAGCCTTCAGTATATTTCAATATAACGGAACATGATAAAGTTAATCTGTAAATCTTCCCACCCCAAATAAACAAACAGATTTTGCTTAAATTTTTTCTTTGACGAGGAGAAGGTAGCTGGTGATTAAGAGCGCAAACATGACATATTTCAATAAGCGCTTGCAGATATCAATCACGATAAACAAAGGATAATTGCCACTAGATTATCATCTGACCAAAGGTTAATCTCCTCGTCGATGGGAGAGCCTTTCATCTGATAATTTGCTAGAAATTGTCAATCACCTTCATCTTAAAGAGGGTAGTGAATTAGATAAAGTAAAATGTTCCTGGCACTAGTGTAACGGATTTTCCCGTACTGACGTGTTGGGACCATATCAATGGGGAAAATGGGATGGGTTATTGTTATGTTTCCAACCATTTAGCCTCGTACCTCGGGGTCATTAAAACCTACAATGGAGGTAAATGGAGATTGCATGTTCAGGCACCAATTTTAAAAACTTTCTAAACCAAGATTCTTCATGCCACTCCAATCTGAAACTCCCTCAACGCCCCTGAGTTGAATAATTCCCTGGTTATACATCCATATATGAAGCTCTTTGTGTCAAAATTCGAGAACGTTTCGGAACACTTTAACCTTGGACACTTGCGACATCCCAAACTGGAATTGTTCCATTCCTCTTTAATGCAAAGTCCAAAGAGCGAGGCCGTTAATTCTGGCATCTTCCGGAATTCAAACGTGCACTTAAATCTTTACTCTACAAACTTAAAATTTCATTAGAGGTAATGTTTAATGGATCTCGTTAATTAAAATGCATTCCGAGTAAGTCAAGCTTGCCTAATTTTTAAGAAACTTTGAGGACTAGGAAGTTATAAAGTTCATTGGCAGTTGGAGCAAATCAAGGTTTACCAAATTTGCCTCTCCATTTATTACGGAAATCTTTGAACAAACTAAGGTTACAATAAGAACTAAAAGAGTGTTCGTAATTGCTGCATAACTTATCTTTTGAATTTCAGTTTCGGTTGAAGTGTAAAGATTTGTGAGGAAGAGACTATAAGAGTGTGCTATGAATTTTAGATATTTCCGTTTGCTAGATATGGACAAAATCTCTCGAGTCTTGTCAGAGCCCATGGAAAATTGACGTTTACGAGAGCTGAAGCCCATCGATTTCCTGGTTGAATCAGTTTTCGAAAATAAAAGCAAAAAGAACAATTTTAGCTTCAGCCGATAAAATATTTTGTTTAAAATGGAAGTAGAAGACAGAAATGGAACGTTTTGTAACAACACGGATAATGGACAACTCAATGCAGTGTTTCTTAGTTTTTTTATGATTTGTTTAAGTTTTATTACAACGGTCGGGAATACGCTAATAATTTTCTTGTACGTATCTAATCGACATATTCGCCGATCTGTTGCCAATGTTTACGTCCTAAACTTGGCTATTGCTGACTTCTGCATCGGATTTTTCGTCATGTTGTGGCTTCCAATGTATTATTTTTCCGGGATGCCGGACATTCCTGAAGTAATCGCAACGCTCTTGTGGTCTTTTCATTGGTTGTTTGTGGATGTATCTGTTGTAATTGTGATATTTATGTGCGTAGATCGATATATAATGGTTAAGGATGCATTCAAATATCGAACAAAAGAAACAGTTAAAAAAGCGTTCATACGAATGGTTGTTGCCTGGCTTCTTTGCTTTGCCTATACGCTCATTCTTAACTTCAGTTCATATCTCAGCCGCAGTGTTCCCCGCGATGCCGGGTTAAGTGCTTGTCGTTCAGAAGAGATTTGGAAAAGTTATGCCGAAATCATAGGATGGATGAGCATTATCGGTGTTGTAATAGATTTTTGCATTCCTTTCACTTTAATGGCTATTTTGAATGTTTTGGTGTACAGGAAACTGTATAAGCGCGCTGTGTGGATTTCTAAATTGAACCATTCAGATATAAATCAAAAAATAATCGAAAGCAGCAGAGAACGCCGTGAAGGCGAACCCGGCAATCTTACAGTGATGACAGATGAAGAGAGGAGACATTCGTTTAGACGAAGCTCCCGCTACGGTCGTCGAAGAAGCTCTCAATTACGCGATATTGATATCCAAAACTTAAAAAGAGCAGCAATAACGATGATGTCATTTGTCTCAGTGTTTGTCATATGTTGGCTTCCGTATTACATCATTTCCATTTGTGTAGCTTTCCAAAATTTCTCGAAAAGTTTAACATTGATAGAACAGTTGTTGTATTTGCTACTTCTGTCAAACTCGACCATCAACCCCATCATGTATCCATTGATGAATTATCGCTTTCGACGCGGAATATTGCACTTATTTTCTTGTAAGAAGAGGAAGTCTTCGAGTATTAGTAAGAGAGAATCTACCATTAAAGCAATTTCTCGACACTTTAGGGATGAAGGCTTAACAAATGCACAAGAATATGGAATAACGAATCAAGGCTTCATACAAGAGTTTTAAGCTTCACTCCAACACTTTTATCGTAAGACTGATTTCAAATATTTTTAAGACTATAATTTGTGTAGAAGGGAATATAAA
>JAIGNY010003616.1:652500-681908 GCA_020152595.1 Chiridota heheva
TATTGTTTCATTTTATAACTACGCACGGAAAATGTATCGTTTTTGTTAGATTTCATATAATAGCATTCTCTCAGAAAGTGTGACTTATTTGTTTCCAACTTGTTTTATATCGTTTCTTTGTTCTTTTTACTTGTTTAATATTATTACCCATTTGGCGCTTGCGAATCGGTCATGAACCATTTTTCGTTCAATTGATATAAAAGCTGTGCAAAAAGATTTGTCATGAAAAACTTGTGATAAACTATATTCATTCTTTTTGGGGTACAGTTTAAAATAGGTAAACCCTGAAAATGGAGTTATCTGAGAGTTGCAGTAACGCCACAAGGTAAAACCTTGTTTTGTGAAAAGGGGCACAAAACAAAGATTGGAAAATGAAAAAGAAAGTGGTGCAAAAAATCGTCATGAAAGCCTGATAAACTATTTTCATCCTTTCGCAGGTACTGTTTAACATCAGTGGACACCAAAATTGGGGATATCTGAGAGATGCAGAAATGCCACAAGCTGGGAGACACTGCCTCCTGCTCAAAATAAAGAAAAAATGGAAAAGGTAGCTTCATGAAATTGTCACTTTCCCGGGGTACTGTTCCTAACAGATTGGCAAGCGCTAAATGGGCAAATCTGAAATGGGTTTTTAAAAATTGGTCAAAGAAACGATTCATTTTGTGAATCATGGTGAAAACAACAAAATTACACTTTCTAATCAACAAAAACGGTACATAACAAATGGTACATAGTATTAATCATCAAGAAATATGGTTTCATTTTAAAACTACGCAAGGAAAACAAACATTCTGATACTAAACATTATTATCAGATGAATTGTACAAAATCGGTTCATGAACAAGCGCCATATAGGCCAATATTAAACAAGTAAAAAGAACATTTGAAAAACGATTTATTTTGTGCTACAACAAAATGAAAACGAAAAATTCACTCTTCCTGAGAGATTGCTATTGTATGAAATCAACAAAAACGGTACATAACATTAATTCACCTATAATCAAGAAATATTGTTTTATTTTGAAATTGCGCACGGAAAATGTATCGTTTTTGTTGATTTCATATGATAGCAATCTCTCAGAAAGTGTGACTTATTTGTTTTTAACTTGTTTTGAATCGTGTTTTTGACTAAATTGTTAGTTTTACTTGTTTAATTTTATTGCCCATTTGGCGCTTGCGAATCCGGTCATGAACCGTTTTTTGTTCAATTCATATTATCGTTTCACAGTGCCCCCTGTACAAAACAAAGATTAGAAAATGAAAAAGGAAGTAGTGCAAAAAATCGACATGAAAGCCTAATAAATCATATTCATTCTTTTTGGGGTGCAGTTTAACATAAGGTGGACACTAAAAATAGGGGTATTTGCGAGATGCAGAAACGCCATAAAGTGGTGTACACTGCCTCCTGCACAAAAAAACAAGATTAGAAAATGAAAAGGAGGTGTGCAAAAAAAATTGATGATAACCTTGATCAACTATCTTCTTCCTTTCGGGGGAACTGTTTTACATGGGTGAATTCTAAGTATGGGGTTATTTTAGAGATGCAGAAAATCAAAAAGAAGGTGGTGAAAAAGATCGTTATAAAAGCCTGATTAGAATATTTTCATACTTTCGCGGGTATTGTTTAATATGGGTGGACACCAAAATAGGGATATCTGAGAGATGCAGAAATTCCTTAAGTTGGAAGACACTGCCCCCCGCTCAAAACAAAGAAAAAATGGAAAAGAAAGCTGTTTATGTAATTGTCATGAAAGCCTAAGAGACTATTTTCATCCTTTTTGGGGTACTGCCCATACAATAATGGCAAGATGGAAAAATATTAAATTGTATGAAATCGACAAAAACGGTACATTAATTAATTAATTCACCTATAATCAAGAAATATTAATAATAATAATAATAATAATAATAATGATAGATAAGATTTATAATGCGCACGTATTCACCCAGAAGGTGCTCAAAGCGCCGTAAAATGTGAAAAACCTAAAGGAATAACAATGAAAAAATTAACAAAAACATACATAGGGGCCTACACACGCACACTCACCCACATATGAATACACAAAAACAATATTAAATAAAAGCTTTGGACATGAGATGTGTCTTTAGATTTGTTGTAAAAATTGCAACAGAATTGGATGATCTGACATGAAGGGGTAATTGATTCCACAAGCGTGGTGCAGCTATTTCAAAAGACCTTTCACCCCATGAGTGCTTAGCGTTTGGTTCACATAAAAGTAATTTCTCACTGGATCGAAGAGCATGAGTAGAAATATATGATTTTGAAAAGGTCAGATATATAATTTGGAGCACACCCAATCAACGATTTGTAAACAATAAGCAGTGTTTTATATATTATCCTATATGACACAGGGAGTCAATGCAAGTCTTTTAGGATTGGAGTAATGTGACAAGATTTCTTTGAGAGCGTTACAAGGCGTGCAGCAGAGTTTGAATCAGTTGAAGACGGTGAATTTGTTTTTGAGGAAAAACCATACAGTAGAGAATTTCCTATATCTAGACGTGAAGTTACAAAGGAATGTATGATTTGAACCAGAAGCAGTAGAGTCAAGATATTTCCTTATTTCATCAATGTTTCGAAGATGAAAAGCAGCAATGCGGGTAACCCGTGAAATATGAAAGTTCCTACTCATGGTTGAATCAAAGATGATATCAAGGTTACGTGCTTGAGAGCAAGATTTGATATTGAAATCACCAATGACAATATCTGGCATTGTAAATTTTGCAAGTTTTTGTCGAGATCCATTTAACATATACATTGTTTTGTCATCATTTAGTTTTATAAAAAGTTTTGTTTCATCCAAATACGAATATCTCTAATACAATATTCTAAGCATTGGATGGTTGAAACACTATGTTGCTGCAAAGCTTTGAAGAAAGATAAATTTGTGTATCGTCAGCGCAGACGTGATTACAATGACGTGATTTCATTACAATGTCACGGATAGGATATGTATATATTGTAAACCATTGTGGTCCTAGAACAGAACCTTGTGGTACAGAAAAATCCAGAAAAACAGGTACAGATACATCATCCCCTATACACACATACTGAGGCCCATAAAATAAGTAAGAATGGCACCATTTCAATACAATATCATTAACTTTAATGTAGTCCCTTAGACGTGAAAGCAAAATACTTTGATCGACAGTATCAAAAGCGGCACATAAGTCTAACAAAATCAAAGCAGTTATTTTACCATCATCCATTGCGGATAAAATATCATTGTTAACTCTAAGTAATGCCGTCTCAATACCATGGTGTGCTTTGTAAGCAGATTGAAATGGATTTGATAACATATTGATATGCACATGATTTGAAAGTCTACAGGATACAACACACTCAATTGTTGTACCCAAGAATTTTAAATTTGCAACAGGTCTGTAATTCTTCAAAACCTTCCGATCAAAGCCAACCTTTTTCAGGAGGGGACGAACGTGTGCAAGCTTTAGACTGTCAGAAAAACACCCAACTTTTAGAGTTTTATTTACAATGACAGTGAAATATGGTACAAAAATATCAATAAATTGTTTAATTAAGGTAGTAGGTACAGGGTCAAGTTCACATGATTTTGATGGTAATTTCATTATGATATTGCGTATTACATCCTCACACGCAGGTTAAAATACATAAATATTTTCTCTAACATTTGGAGCAGGAATAGTAGATGTAAAAATAGAATCAGTAGTATTGATGTCAAAGGATTGGTGAATAGTTTCAATTTAATTAACAAAAAAGTTTGAAAGTGTTTCTGCAAGATTTTGTCAGAATCTGGAGCGGGAAGGACTGTTTTTTTTAGACTTGTGCAAAAGGCTGTTAACAAGATCGAAGAGCTTTTTCTGATTCCCAGAGCGGTCACCAACCTTACTTGAATAATATGCCGTATTTGCCTGATCAATCACTTTAACCACAATATGACGCTGCATGCAATATGCCTGCCTGTGGACTTCCAGCTTTGATTGAATCCATTTCCGTTTTAACTGTAGACGAACTGTTCTAGCAGATCGTATCTCATCAGTAAACCAAGGACTAGCCGATCTTAGTTTAACAGTCTTTTTCTTTACGGGTGCATGCTTGTCTAAAACTGCTTAAAGAACAGTTTCATATTTTTTAACACAAATATCTAAAGTGCACTCTTCAAAGTTAGTGGCAGCAAAGGCAGATTTTACATCCTCAGAAAATTAATGAATGTCAATTTTTTCAGATTCCGTGCCTTGGGGGAAACGGAAGGTAAGGGAGGTTTTGAAGATTGAGAGTACACATGATAGCATAATGATTACATGATCCAGGATGTATATACATGTTGTCGAGTAATGAAAAGGTCTAAACAATGCCCATGCTTGTGATTGGGTTCATACACATGTTGAGATAATCCAAAAGAAGATAATAAATCTTTAAATTAATTGGCGGCAGGATTATTTGTTTTATTATTATTATTTTTTGTTTTATATTGTTTTATTTTAAAACTACGCATAAAAAATGTATCGTTTTTGTTGATTTCATGTGCTAGCAATCTATCAGAAAGTGTGACTGATTTGTTTTCGACTTGCTTTGAATCGTTTCTTTGACTAAATTGTTAGTTTTAATTGTTTCATTTTATTGCCCATTTATCCACTTGCGAATCCAGTCATGAAAAGTTTTTTGTTCAGTTCATATTATCGCTTCAGACTGCCCCTTGTACAAAACAAAGATTAGAAAATGAAAAAAAAAACTGTGCAAAAAATTGTCATAAAAAGCTTGATAAATCATATTCATTATTTTGGGGTACAGTTTTAACCCAAGGTGGACACTAAAAATGGGGGTATTTGCGAAATGCAGAAACGCCACAAGGTGGTGTACACTGCCTCCTGCACAAAAAAACAAGATTAGAAAATGAAAAGGAGGTGTGCAAAAAAAATTGACGATAACCTTGATCTTCATCCTTTCGGGGGAACTGTTTTACATGGGTGAATTTTAAGTATGGGCTTATTTTAGAGATGCAGAAAATTAAAAATGAAGCTGTGCATCAAAACCATATAAAATATTTCCCATTGTTTAAATGGGGTTATCTGAGAGTTGCAGAAATGCAACAAGCTGGAAAACACTGCCTCCTGCTCCAAACAAAAGGGAAAATGGAAAAGGAAGCTATTCATAAAATTGTTATTTTGCGGGGTACTGTTTATAACAGATTGGCAAGCGCTAAATAGTGAGAAAATATTAGATAAGTATAACAAAAATTAGTCATAGAAACGATTCATTTTGTGAATCAAGGTGAAAACAAAACAGAAATCACACTTTCTGATCAACAAAAACGGTACATAACAAATGGTGCATAACATTAATCATCAAGAAATATTGTTTCATTTTAAAACTACGCAAGGAAAAAAGACATTCTGATATTATACATTATCATTAGATGAATTGAACAAAACCGGTTTATGACAAGCGCCATATGGGCCAATATTAAATTTGTAAAAAGAGCATTTCAAAAACGATTTACCAAATTAGAAACAAAAAATTCACTCTTTCTGAGAGATTGCTATCGTATGAAATCAACAAAAAACGGAACATAAGGTTAATTCACCTATAATCAAGAAATATTGTTTTGTTTTTAAACTACACACGGAAAATGTATCGTTTTCGTTGATTTCATATCATAGCAATCTATCAGAATGTGTGACTGGTTTGTTTTCAACTTGTTTTGAATCGTTTCTTTGACTAAATTGTTAGTTTTACTTGTTTCATTTTATTGCCCATTTGGCCAATTGCGAATCCGGTTATGAAAAGTTTTTTGTTCAATTCATATTATCGTTTCACACTGCCCCCTGTACAAAACAAAGATTAGAAAATGAAAAAAAAAGCTGTGCCAAAAACTGTCATGAAAAGCTTGATAAATCATATTCATTATTTTGGGGTACAGTTTAACCCAAGGTGGACACTAAAAACGAAGGTAATTGCGAATTGCAGAAACGCCACAAGGTGGTGTGCACTGCCCCCTGCACAAAAAACAAGATTAGAAAATGAAAAGGAGGTGTGCAAAAAAAATTGATGATAACCTTGATCAACTATCTTCTTCCTTTCGGGAGAACTGTTTTACATGGGTGAATTCTAAGTATGGGGTTATTTTAGAGATGCAGAAAATTAAAAATGAAGCTGTGCATCAAAACCATATAAAATATTTTCCACTGTTTAAATGGGGTTATCTGAGAGTTGCAGAAATGCAACAAGCTGGAAAACACTGCCTCCTGCTCCAAACAAAAGGGAAAATGGAAAAGGAAGCTATTCATAAAATTGTTATTTTGCGGGGTACTGTTCATAACAGATTGGCAAGCGCTAAATAGTGAGAAAATATTAGATAAGTATAACAAAAATTAGTCATAGAAACGATTCATTTTGTGAATCAAGGTGAAAACAAAACAGAAATCACACTTTCTGATCAACAAAAACGGTACATAACAAACGGTGCATAACATTAATCATCAAGAAATATTGTTTCATTTTAAAACTACGCAAGGAAAAAAGACATTCTGATATTATACATTATCATTAGATGAATTGAACAAAACCGGTTTATGACAAGCGCCATATGGGCCAATATTAAACAAGTAAAAAGAGCATTTCAAAAACAATTTACCAAATTAGAAACAAAAAATTCACTCTTTCTGAGAGATTGCTATCGTATGAAATCAACAAAAAACGGAACATAAGCTTAATTCACCTATAATCAAGAAATATTGTTTTGTTTTTACACACGGAAAATGTATCGTTTTCGTTGATTTCATATCATAGCAATCTATCAGAATGTGTGACTGGTTTGTTTTCAACTTGTTTTGAATCGTTTCTTTGACTAAATTGTTAGTTTTACTTGTTTCATTTTATTGCCCATTTGGCCAATTGCGAATCCGGTTATGAAAGGTTTTTTGTTCAATTCATATTATCGTTTCACACTGCCCCCTGTACAAAACAAAGATTAGAAAATGAAAAAAAAAGCTGTGCCAAAAACTGTCATGAAAAGCTTGATAAATCATATTCATTATTTTGGGGTACAGTTTAACCCAAGGTGGACACTAAAAACGAAGGTAATTGCGAATTGCAGAAACGCCACAAGGTGGTGTGCACTGCCCCCTGCACAAAAAACAAGATTAGAAAATGAAAAGGAGGTGTGCAAAAAAAAAATGATGATAACCTTGATCAACTATCTTCTTCCTTTCGGGGGAACTGTTTTACATGGGTGAATTTTAAGTATGGGCTTATTTTAGAGATGCAGAAAATTAAAAATGAAGCTGTGCATCAAAACCATATAAAATATTTCCCATTGTTTAAATGGGGTTATCTGAGAGTTGCAGAAATGCAACAAGCTGGAAAACACTGCCTCCTGCTCCAAACAAAAGGGAAAATGGAAAAGGAAGCTATTCATAAAATTGTTATTTTGCGGGGTACTGTTCATAACAGATTGGCAAGCGCTAAATAGTGAGAAAATATTAGATAAGTATAACAAAAATTAGTCATAGAAACGATTCATTTTGTGAATCAAGGTGAAAACAAAACAGAAATCACACTTTCTGATCAACAAAAACGGTACATAACAAATGGTGCATAACATTAATCATCAAGAAATATTGTTTCATTTTAAAACTACGCAAGGAAAAAACATTCTGATATTATACATTATCATTAGATGAATTGAACAAAACCGGTTTATGACAAGCGCCATATGGGCCAATATTAAACAAGTAAAAAGAGCATTTCAAAAACGATTTACCAAATTAGAAACAAAAATTCACTCTTTCTGAGAGATTGCTATCGTATGAAATCAACAAAAACGGAACATAAGGTTAATTCACCTATAATCAAGAAATATTGTTTTGTTTTTAAACTACACACGGAAAATGTATCGTTTTCGTTGATTTCATATCATAGCAATCTATCAGAATGTGTGACTGGTTTGTTTTCAACTTGTTTTGAATCGTTTCTTTGACTAAATTGTTAGTTTTACTTGTTTCATTTTATTGCCCATTTGGCCAATTGCGAATCCGGTTATGAAAAGTTTTTTGTTCAATTCATATTATCGTTTCACACTGCCCCCTGTACAAAACAAAGATTAGAAAATGAAAAAAGCTGATATTGTTTTATTTTCAAACTCATGAGAAAGGTATCGTTTTTGTTGATTTCATTGATAACAATCTATCAGAAAGTGTGACTGATTTGTTTTCGACTTGCTTTGAATCGTTTCTTTGACTAAATTGTTAGTTTTACTTGTTTCATTTTATTGCCCAATTGGCCAAAATCTGTTGATGAAGTCAATTCATATTATCGTTTCACACTGCCCCCTGTACAAAACAAAGATTAGAAAATGAAAATAAAAACTTGCAAAAAATTGTGATAAAAAGCTTGATAAATCATATTCATTATTTTGGGGTACAGTGTCCAAGGTGGACACTAAAAATGGGGGTATTTGGAAATGCAGAAACGCCACAAGGTGGTGTACACTGCCTCCTGCACAAACAAAAACAAGATTAGAAAATGAAAAAGAGGTGTGCAAAAAAATTGACGATAACCTTGACAAGTTATCTTCATCCTTTCGGGAAACTGTTTTACAAGAGTGGATTTTAGGTATGGGGTTATTTTAGAGATGCAGAAAATTAAAAATGAAGCTGTGCATCAAAACCATATAAAATATTTTCCACTGTTTAAATCGGGCTATCTCAGAGTTGCATAAACGCCACAAGGTGGAAGCATGTTTTGTGCAATGGGTCACAAATCAAAGATTAGAAAATGAAAAAGGATGTGGTGCAAAAAATCGTCATGAAAGCCTGATTAATTATTTTCTTCCTTTCGCGGGTACTGTTTAACATAAGTAGAAACCAAAATTGGGGATATCTGAGAAATGCAGAAATGCAACAAGCTGGAAGACACTGCCTCCTGCTCAAAACAAACAAAAAAAGAAGCTATTCATCAAATTGTCATTTTGCGGAGTACTGTTTCTAACAGATTGTCAGACGCTAAATGGTGAGCAAATATTAAATAAATATAGAAAAAATGGTCAAAGAAACGATTCATTTTGTGAATCATAATAATAAAAAAAACATCACACTTTCTGATCAACAAAAACGGTACATAACAAACGGTAACATAACTTCAATCATCAATAAATATTGTTTCATTTTAAAAATACGCAAGAAAAACAAACATTCTGATATTGTACATTATCATCAGATATATTAAACAAAACCGTTACATGACAAGCGCCTTATGGGCCAATATCAAACAAGTAAAAAGAACATTTTAGAAACGATTTATTTTGTGATACAGCAAAGTGAAAACGAAAAATTCACTCTTTCTGAGAGATTGCTATTGTATGAAATCAACAAAAACGGTACATAACATTGATTCACCTATAATCAAGAAATAATAATAATAATAATAATGATAATAGATAAGATTTTTAATGCGCACGTATCCACCCAGATGGTGCTCAAGGCTCCGTAAAATGTGAAAAACCTAACAAAATAACAATAAAAAAATTAATAAAAATATACATAGGGGCCTACATACGCACACACACCCACATATGATGAATACACAAAAATAATATTAAATACAAGCTTTGGACATGAGATATGTGTCTTTAGATTTGTTTTAAAAATTGCAACAGAATTGGATGATCTGACATGAAGGGGTAATTGATTATACAACCGTGGTGCAGCTATTTAAAAGACCTATCACTCCATGAGTGCTTAGATTTTGGTTCACATAAAAGTAATTTGTCACTGAATCGAAGAGCACGAGTAGGAATATATGATTTTAAAAAGTCAGATATATAATTTGGAGCACACCCAATTAACAATTTGTAAACAATAAGCAGTGTTTCATATTTTATCCTATATGACACAGGGAGCTAATGCAAGTCTTTTAGGATTAGAGTAATGTGACAAGATTTCTTTGAGAGCGTTACAAGGCGTGCAGCAGACTTTTGAATCAGTTGAAGACGGTGAATTTGTTTTTGAGGAAAAACCATACAGTAGAGAATTTCCTATATCGAGACGTGAAGTTACAAAGTAATGTATGATTTGAACCAGTAGCAGTAGAGTCAAGATATTTCCTTATTTTACCAATGTTTCAAAGATGAAAAGCAGCAGTACGGGTAACCCGTGAAATATGAGAGTTCCTACAAATGGAAGGCCTCGAGTGGTTCATCGTAATCTCCTTCTCCCGTGTGACTTCATTCAGCTGGAATCTCTTCCTCCGTTTAGGAATAACCCAGTAGAGGCTCAACAGGTGATTAATTCTAAACCCACGATAACCAAGGCAGCAGCAGCAGAAAGTTGTAGTGCAGTGGACAGTGAATCGGAGATCCCTTCCCCCCTTATATCGCCGAACACCAGAATTCCAGAAGACCAAGAAGGAAGTGCATTTGACTCTTCACCAGATCAGCATGAACAACCACTTTCAGAGTCTAACACCATGGTTTCTAGTGACACTGACAATTAACCAACTTAGTAACCAGCAACACCCTACTGCCACCAGAGAAAGAAGTTCTTACAGTCCTTCGACATCAGAACTAGAGCGACCCATCCTGGCAAATGAAGAATCCCATGGAAACATACACCCCACGAGGATCCGGCGTCCTGTTACAAGGCTGCAATATGACCGACCAGGTGTTCAGCATTACCACAACCCACAGGTTGATACTTTCTATGATACTAGAAGCAGTCTGTTCCCAAGATCATCCCAACAATGGTATGAACCACTGTACCTGCCCACCGTGGGATACCCTTGGCACCAGATCAACTTACTCCAGTGGCCGAACAGCCAGTGGTACCAACAACAACCACATCAATTATAGTGTGATGTTGAGAACGTGACCCTTAGAGTGATAATATCAAGTTTGAAGGTAACTGATGTGAATGAAATGGGTTGACAGCTTGTTTGTGTGCTGTTGAGATAATTGTGTGATACCCATTTGAGCACTGGTGTGAAGAAATATATTTTTTTTTTTGTGAGTATTCATTGGTGAAGATACAGAGTATCTAGAGTGTCAATTTTTGTGGAACCGCGCAATTCCTTGTTGAAACTGATCTCGAACAGTCACAGTTATGGGAAGAAACTGTAATGACTTGTCTAAGGATTATTCCTCATTAATGAATTATCATACTCATGTTTCCCTTACACCGATTCCTATCGATAACGTTACCAAGATAACCAAATGTTGAGAGTATTTTCTGTGATTTATCAAAGCAAACCTTTGAGGGACAACAAAAGATGTGGTTGGACTTATGTAAATAATTGTACAAAATTTGATAGGCTACGTTAGATAGAAGAAAATTACCTTAACGTGACCTTCCAGTGATGCAAAATTTGCAAATGATGCCAATTACCTTAAAATTGGGCACTCATTTCCTCGCAGGGAGTGTGTGAAGGGTCTAAAATAAAAATGGGGTATAATCCAAAAAAAAACCTTTGCAAAATGGAATGATCCGCTTGGTAGCTGAAACAGCCAAGGAGCCTGCTGGCACACCTGTTTCAAGAAATACAAAGTCAGCAGTATATTATACAAGTGGATTTTCTTTTCTTCTATCTGACAGGTATGTAGCTTCCATTTACTTTTGCTTACAGATGTATATAACCAGGTAACTTCCTAGACGCTTATGATATAGTTTAAGTTGTTTATCTTGCTGCTCATCACTCATATTTCAAGAGATTTACCAACTAGACCTACAGCAAGCATCAGTCTCTAAAACAGCAGCAGTACCACATGCATGTTATATACCAGAGGTTTATACTGGTCAAAGTAACAGCTCCCTAGTCACACAGGGTAGTGCATTGGCACCATAGCAGACTCCTGAGGAGGCAATACTGTGGTGGTGAAATTTGATTATTGACCTATTGATCCATTATTCTGTAGGAACCTAGAATTTTCCTAATGTTAATTGCACACAGATAGTGATGCTTACTCATGATTGGTCAGCTCTCGGTTACCATGACTATCATCATAAGAATGAGAACTCTAGGCTTGCAATATCATGTTACAGCTCTTTATATTGCTAGTTTTATCTAAATCTTGGTGCTTGGTGAACTGTTTACATGAAGAAAGGTTGGAATGAGAGGTTTGGTCGTACGGCTGTGTGTGGTTATTTTGAGAGAAGTGTTAGTATGTGTGTTTGTGCATGAGTGAGTCAGAATGTGTGTGTGTCGGAATGTGTATATACGTGAAAGTCAGAAGCAAGCCAGTGATGTATGATCGAAGATGCTATTTAAGATGCCTTATCTATTGCGGTTGTGTAATAAACCATGTACATGTATTGCATAAAACACCTGTTTCGAGAAATACAAAGTCAGCAGTATATTATACAAGTGGATTTTCTTTTCTTCTATCTGACAGAAAGGTTACAATTTGAATCAAAGATGATATCAAGGTTACGTGCTTGAGAGCAAGATTTGATATTGAAATCACCAATGACAATATCTGGCATTGTAAATTTTGCAAGTTTTTGTCGAGATCCATTTAACATATACATTGTTTTGTCATCATTTAGTTTTATAAAAAGTTTTGTTTCATCCAAATACGAATATCTCTAATACAAATTGTCTAAGCATTGGATGGTTAAAACACTATGTTGCTGCAAAAGCTTTGAAGAAAGATAAATTTGTGTATCGTCAGCGTAGACGTGATTACAATGACGTGATTTTATTACAATGTCACGGATAGGATATGTATATACTGTAAACCATTGTGGTCCTAGAACAGAACCTTGTGGTACAGAAAAATCCAGAAAAACAGGTACATCATCCCCTATACACACATACTGAGGCCTATGAAATAAGTAAGAATGGCACCATTTCAATACAATATCATTAACTTTAATGTAGTCACTTAGACGTGAAAGCAAAATACTTTGATCGACAGTATCAAAAGCGGCACATAGGTCTAACAAAATCAAAGCACTTATTTTACCATCATCCATTGCGAATAAAATATCATTGTTAACTCTAAGTAATGCCGTTTCACTACCATGGTGTGCTTTGTAAGCAGATTGAAATGGATTTGATAACATATTGATATGCACATGATTTGAAAGTCTACAGGATACAACACGCTCAATTGTTGTACCCAAGAATTTTAGATTTGCAACAGGTCTGTAATTCTTCAAAACCTTCCGATCAAGGCCAACCTTTTTCAGGAGGGGACGAACGTGTGCAAGACTGTCAGAAAAACACCCATCTTTTAGAGATTTATTTACAATGACAGTGAAATATGGTACAAAAATATCAATACATTGTTTAATTAAGGAAGTAGGTACAGGGTCAAGTTCACATAATTTTGATGGTGATCTCATCATTATGATATTGCGTATTACATCCTCACACGCATGTTAAAATACAGAAATATTTTCTTTAACATTTGAAGCAAGAATAGTAGATGTACAAAATAGAATCAGTAGTATTGATATCAAAGAATTGGTGAATAGTTTCAATTTTATTAACAAAAAGGCCTGAAAGTGTTTCTGCAAGATTTTGTCAGAATCTGAAGTGGGAAGGACTGTTTTTTTAGACTTGTGCAAAAGGCTGTTAACAACATCGAAGAGCTTTTTCTGATCCCCAGAGCAGTCACCAACCTTACTTGAATAATATGCCGTCTTTGCCTGATCAATCACTTTAACCACAATATGACGCTGCATGCAATATGCCTGCCTGTGGACTTCCAGCTTTGATTGAATCCATTTCCGTTTTAACTGTAGACGAACTTTCCTTGCAGATCGTATCTCATCAGTAAACCAAGGACTAGCCGATCTTAGTTTAACAGTCTTTTTCTTAACGGGTGCATGCTTGTCTAAAAGTTGTCTTGCTTAAAGAAAACAGTTTCATATTTTTTCACACAAATATCTAAAGTGCACTCTTCAAAGTTAGTGGCAGCAAAGGCAGATTTTACATGCTCAGAAAATTGATGAATGTCAATTTCTTTGAGATTCCGTGCCTTGGGGGAAACGGAAGGTAAGGGAGGTTTTTGAAGATTGAGAGTACACATGATAGCATAATGATTACATGATCCAGGATGTATATACATATTGTTGAGTAAAGACACATGTTCTCGAGTAATGAAACGGTCTAAACAATGCCCATGCTTGTGAGTGGGTTCATACACATGTTGAGATAATCCAAAAGAAGATAATAAATCTTTAAATTAATTGGCGACAGGATTATTTCTTTTATTATTATTATTTTATATTTCATATTGTTTTATTTTCAAACTACGCATGAGAAAGGTATCGTTTTTGTTGATTTCATGTGATAACAATCTATCAGAAAGTGTGACTGATTTGTTTTCGACTTGCTTTGAATCGTTTCTTTGACTAAATTGTTAGTTTTACTTGTTTCATTTTATTGCCCAATTGGCCAATTGCGAATCTGTTGATGAAGCGTTTTTTGGTCAATTCATATTATCGTTTCACACTGCCCCCTGTACAAAACAAAGATTAGAAAATGAAAATAAAAACTGTGCAAAAAAATTGTGATAAAAAGCTTGATAAATCATATTCATTATTTTGGGGTACAGTGTCCAAGGTGGACACTAAAAATGGGGGTATTTGCGAAATGCAGAAACGCCACAAGGTGGTGTACACTGCCTCCTGCACAAACAAAAACAAGATTAGAAAATGAAAAAGAGGTGTGCAAAAAGAAATTGACGATAACCTTGAAAGTTATCTTCATCCTTTCGGGGAAACTGTTTTACAAGAGTGGATTTTAGGTATGGGGTTATTTTAGAGATGCAGAAAATTTAAAATGCAGCTGTGCATCAAAACCATATGAAATATTTTCCACTGTTTAAATGGGCTTATCTCAGAGTTGCAGGAACGCCACAAGGTGGAACCATGTTTTGTGCAAAGGAGCACAAAACAAAGATTAGAAAATAAAAATAAAAAGTGGTGCAAAAAATCGTCATGAAAGCCTGATAAACTATTTCCATTTTTTTGCGGGTACTGTTTAACATAAGTGGAAACCAAAATTGGGGATATCTGAGAAATGCAGAAATGCAACAAGCTGGAAGACACTGCCTCCTGCTCAAAACAAATGGAAAAAGAAGCTATTCATCAAATTGTCATTTTGCGGAGTACTGTTCATAACAGATTGGCAAAGGCTAAATGGTGGGCAAATATCAGATAAGTATAGAAAAACTAGTCAAAGAAACGATTCATTTTGTGAATGATAATGAAAAAAACCATCACACTTTCTGATCAACAAAAACGGTACATAACAAACGGTAACATAACTTCAATCATCAAAAAATATTGTTTCATTTTAAAAATACGCAAGAAAAACAAACATTCTGATATTGTACATTATCATCAGATATATTAAACAAAACCGCTTACATGACAAGCGCCTTATGGGCCAATATCAAACAAGTAAAAAGAACATTTTAGAAATGATTTATTTTGTGATACAGCAAAGTGAAAACGAAACATTCACTCTTTCTGAGAGATTGCTTTTGTATGAAATCAACAAAAACGGTACATAACATTGATTCACCTATAATCAAGAAATAATAATAATAATAATAATGATAATAGATAAGATTTTTAATGCGCACGTATCCACCCAGATGGTGCTCAAGGCTCCGTAAAATGTGAAAAACCTAACAAAATAACAATAAAAAAATTAATAAAAATATACATAGGGGCCTACATACGCACACACACCCACATATGATGAATACACAAAAATAATATTAAATACAAGCTTTGGACATGAGATATGTGTCTTTAGATTTGTTTTAAAAATTGCAACAGAATTGGATGATCTGACATGAAGGGGTAATTGATTATACAACCGTGGTGCAGCTATTTCAAAAGACCTATCACTCCATGAGTGCTTAGATTTTGGTTCACATAAAAGTAATTTGTCACTGAATCGAAGAGCACGAGTAGGAATATATGATTTTAAAAAGTCAGATATATAATTTGGAGCACACCCAATTAACAATTTGTAAACAATAAGCAGTGTTTCATATTTTATCCTATATGACACAGGGAGCTAATGCAAGTCTTTTAGGATTAGAGTAATGTGACAAGATTTCTTTGAGAGCGTTACAAGGCGTGCAGCAGACTTTTGAATCAGTTGAAGACGGTGAATTTGTTTTTGAGGAAAAACCATACAGTAGAGAATTTCCTATATCGAGACGTGAAGTTACAAAGTAATGTATGATTTGAACCAGTAGCAGTAGAGTCAAGATATTTCCTTATTTTACCAATGTTTCAAAGATGAAAAGCAGCAGTACGGGTAACCCGTGAAATATGAGAGTTCCTACAAATGGAAGGCCTCGAGTGGTTCATCGTAATCTCCTTCTCCCGTGTGACTTCATTCAGCTGGAATCTCTTCCTCCGTTTAGGAATAACCCAGTAGAGGCTCAACAGGTGATTAATTCTAAACCCACGATAACCAAGGCAGCAGCAGCAGAAAGTTGTAGTGCAGTGGACAGTGAATCGGAGATCCCTTCCCCCCTTATATCGCCGAACACCAGAATTCCAGAAGACCAAGAAGGAAGTGCATTTGACTCTTCACCAGATCAGCATGAACAACCACTTTCAGAGTCTAACACCATGGTTTCTAGTGACACTGACAATTAACCAACTTAGTAACCAGCAACACCCTACTGCCACCAGAGAAAGAAGTTCTTACAGTCCTTCGACATCAGAACTAGAGCGACCCATCCTGGCAAATGAAGAATCCCATGGAAACATACACCCCACGAGGATCCGGCGTCCTGTTACAAGGCTGCAATATGACCGACCAGGTGTTCAGCATTACCACAACCCACAGGTTGATACTTTCTATGATACTAGAAGCAGTCTGTTCCCAAGATCATCCCAACAATGGTATGAACCACTGTACCTGCCCACCGTGGGATACCCTTGGCACCAGATCAACTTACTCCAGTGGCCGAACAGCCAGTGGTACCAACAACAACCACATCAATTATAGTGTGATGTTGAGAACGTGACCCTTAGAGTGATAATATCAAGTTTGAAGGTAACTGATGTGAATGAAATGGGTTGACAGCTTGTTTGTGTGCTGTTGAGATAATTGTGTGATACCCATTTGAGCACTGGTGTGAAGAAATATATTTTTTTTTTTTGTGAGTATTCATTGGTGAAGATACAGAGTATCTAGAGTGTCAATTTTTGTGGAACCGCGCAATTCCTTGTTGAAACTGATCTCGAACAGTCACAGTTATGGGAAGAAACTGTAATGACTTGTCTAAGGATTATTCCTCATTAATGAATTATCATACTCATGTTTCCCTTACACCGATTCCTATCGATAACGTTACCAAGATAACCAAATGTTGAGAGTATTTTCTGTGATTTATCAAAGCAAACCTTTGAGGGACAACAAAAGATGTGGTTGGACTTATGTAAATAATTGTACAAAATTTGATAGGCTACGTTAGATAGAAGAAAATTACCTTAACGTGACCTTCCAGTGATGCAAAATTTGCAAATGATGCCAATTACCTTAAAATTGGGCACTCATTTCCTCGCAGGGGAGTGTGTGAAGGGTCTAAAATAAAAATGGGGTATAATCCAAAAAAAAACCTTTGCAAAATGGAATGATCCGCTTGGTAGCTGAAACAGCCAAGGAGCCTGCTGGCACACCTGTTTCAAGAAATACAAAGTCAGCAGTATATTATACAAGTGGATTTTCTTTTCTTCTATCTGACAGGTATGTAGCTTCCATTTACTTTTGCTTACAGATGTATATAACCAGGTAACTTCCTAGACGCTTATGATATAGTTTAAGTTGTTTATCTTGCTGCTCATCACTCATATTTCAAGAGATTTACCAACTAGACCTACAGCAAGCATCAGTCTCTAAAACAGCAGCAGTACCACATGCATGTTATATACCAGAGGTTTATACTGGTCAAAGTAACAGCTCCCTAGTCACACAGGGGTAGTGCATTGGCACCATAGCAGACTCCTGAGGAGGCAATACTGTGGTGGTGAAATTTGATTATTGACCTATTGATCCATTATTCTGTAGGAACCTAGAATTTTCCTAATGTTAATTGCACACAGATAGTGATGCTTACTCATGATTGGTCAGCTCTCGGTTACCATGACTATCATCATAAGAATGAGAACTCTAGGCTTGCAATATCATGTTACAGCTCTTTATATTGCTAGTTTTATCTAAATCTTGGTGCTTGGTGAACTGTTTACATGAAGAAAGGTTGGAATGAGAGGTTTGGTCGTACGGCTGTGTGTGGTTATTTTGAGAGAAGTGTTAGTATGTGTGTTTGTGCATGAGTGAGTCAGAATGTGTGTGTGTCGGAATGTGTATATACGTGAAAGTCAGAAGCAAGCCAGTGATGTATGATCGAAGATGCTATTTAAGATGCCTTATCTATTGCGGTTGTGTAATAAACCATGTACATGTATTGCATAAAACACCTGTTTCGAGAAATACAAAGTCAGCAGTATATTATACAAGTGGATTTTCTTTTCTTCTATCTGACAGAAAGGTTACAATTTGAATCAAAGATGATATCAAGGTTACGTGCTTGAGAGCAAGATTTGATATTGAAATCACCAATGACAATATCTGGCATTGTAAATTTTGCAAGTTTTTGTCGAGATCCATTTAACATATACATTGTTTTGTCATCATTTAGTTTTATAAAAAGTTTTGTTTCATCCAAATACGAATATCTCTAATACAAATTGTCTAAGCATTGGATGGTTAAAACACTATGTTGCTGCAAAAGCTTTGAAGAAAGATAAATTTGTGTATCGTCAGCGTAGACGTGATTACAATGACGTGATTTTATTACAATGTCACGGATAGGATATGTATATACTGTAAACCATTGTGGTCCTAGAACAGAACCTTGTGGTACAGAAAAATCCAGAAAAACAGGTACATCATCCCCTATACACACATACTGAGGCCTATGAAATAAGTAAGAATGGCACCATTTCAATACAATATCATTAACTTTAATGTAGTCACTTAGACGTGAAAGCAAAA
This sequence comes from Chiridota heheva, assembly GCA_020152595.1. NCBI lineage: Eukaryota > Metazoa > Echinodermata > Holothuroidea > Apodida > Chiridotidae > Chiridota > Chiridota heheva. Next base: position 671,531 of record JAIGNY010003616.1, read on the forward strand.
TACTTTGATCGACAGTATCAAAAGCGGCACATAGGTCTAACAAAATCAAAGCACTTATTTTACCATCATCCATTGCGAATAAAATATCATTGTTAACTCTAAGTAATGCCGTTTCACTACCATGGTGTGCTTTGTAAGCAGATTGAAATGGATTTGATAACATATTGATATGCACATGATTTGAAAGTCTACAGGATACAACACGCTCAATTGTTGTACCCAAGAATTTTAGATTTGCAACAGGTCTGTAATTCTTCAAAACCTTCCGATCAAGGCCAACCTTTTTCAGGAGGGGACGAACGTGTGCAAGACTGTCAGAAAAACACCCATCTTTTAGAGATTTATTTACAATGACAGTGAAATATGGTACAAAAATATCAATACATTGTTTAATTAAGGAAGTAGGTACAGGGTCAAGTTCACATAATTTTGATGGTGATCTCATCATTATGATATTGCGTATTACATCCTCACACGCATGTTAAAATACAGAAATATTTTCTTTAACATTTGAAGCAAGAATAGTAGATGTACAAAATAGAATCAGTAGTATTGATATCAAAGAATTAGTGAATACTTTCAATTTTATTAACAAAAAGGTCTGAAAGTGTTTCTGCAAGATTTTGTCAGAATCTGAAGTGGGAAGGACTGTTTTTTTTAGACTTGTGCAAAAGGCTGTTAACAACATCGAAGAGCTTTTTCTGATCCCCAGAGCAGTCACCAACCTTACTTGAATAATATGCCGTCTTTGCCTGATCAATCACTTTAACCACAATATGACGCTGCATGCAATATGCCTGCCTGTGGACTTCCAGCTTTGATTGAATCCATTTCCGTTTTAAGTGTAGACGAACTTTCCTTGCAGATCGTATCTCATCAGTAAACCAAGGACTAGCCGATCTTAGTTTAACAGTCTTTTTCTTAACGGGTGCATGCTTGTCTAAAAGTTGTCTTGCTTAAAGAAAACAGTTTCATATTTTTTCACATAAATATCTAAAGTACACTCTTCAAAGTTAGTGGCAGCAACGGCAGATTTTACATGCTCAGAAAATTGATGAATGTCAATTTCTGTGAGATTCCGTGCCTTGGGGGGGAAACGGAAGGTAAGGGAGGTTTTTGAAGATTGAGAGTACACATGATAGCATAATGATTACATGATCCAGGATGTATATACATATTGTTGAGTAAAGACACATGTTCTCGAGTAATAAAACGGTCTAAACAATGCCCATGCTTGTGAGTGGGTTCATACACATGTTGAGATAATCCAAAAGAAGATAATAAATCTTTTAAATTAATTGGCGGCAGGATTATTTGTTTTATTATTATTATTTTTTATTTTATATTTGTTTTATTTTCAAACTAAGCATGAGAAAGGTATCGTTTTTGTTGATTTCATGTGATAACAATCTATCAGAAAGTGTGACTGATTTGTTTTCGACTTGCTTTGAATCGTTTCTTTGACTAAATTGTTAGTTTTACTTGTTTCATTTTATTGCCCAATTGCGAATCTGTTGATGAAGCAATTTATTCGTTTCACACTGCCCCCTGTACAAAACAAAGATTAGAAAATGAAAATAAAAACTGTGCAAAAAATTGTGATAAAAAGCTTTGATAAATCATATTCATTATTTTGGGGTACAGTGTCCAAGGTGGACACTAAAAATGGGGGTATTTGCGAAATGCAGAAACGCCACAAGGTGGTGTACACTGCCTCCTGCACAAAAAAACAAACAAAGATTAGAAAATGAAAAAGAGGTGTGCGAAAAAATTTGACGATAACCTTCATCCTTTCGGGGGAACTGTTTTACATGAGTGGATTTTAGGTATGGGGTTATTTTAGAGAAGCAGAAAATTTAAAATGCAGCTGTGCATCAAAACCATATGAACTATTTTCCACTGTTTAAATGGGCTTATCTCAGAGTTGCAGGAACGCCACAAGGTGGAACCATGTTTTGTGCAAAGGGGCACAAAACAAAGATTAGAAAATGAAAAAAAAAAGTGGTGCAAAAAATCGTCATAAAAGCCTGATAAACAATTTCCATTTTTTTGCGGGTACTGTTTAACATGGGTGGGCACCAAAATTGGGGATATCTGAGAAATGCAGAAATGCAACAAGCTGGAAGACACTGCCTCCTGCTCAAAACAAAGGGAAAATGGAAAAAGAAGCTATTCATCAAATTGCCATTTTGCGGAGTACTGTTCATAACAGATTGGCAAAGGCTAAATGGTGGGCAAATATTAGATAAGTATAGAAAAACTAGTCATAGAAACGATTCATTTTGTGAATCATAATGAAAAAACCATCACACTTTCTGATCAACAAAAACGGTACATAAACAAACGGTAACATAACTTCAATCATCAAAAAATATTGTTTTTATTTTAAAAATACGCAAGAAAAACAAACATTCTGATATTGTACATTATCATCAGATATATTAAACAAAACCGCTTACATGACAAGCGCCTTATGGGCCAATATCAAACAAGTAAAAAGAACATTTTAGAAATGATTTATTTTGTGATACAGCAAAGTGAAAACGAAACATTCACTCTTTCTGAGAGATTGCTTTTGTATGAAATCAACAAAAACGGTACATAACATTGATTCACCTATAATCAAGAAATAATAATAATAATAATAATGATAATAGATAAGATTTTTAATGCGCACGTATCCACCCAGATGGTGCTCAAGGCCCCGTAAAATGTGAAAAACCCAACAAAATAACAATGAACAAATTAACAAAAACATACATAGGGGCCTACACACGCACACACACCCACATATGATGAATACACAAGAACAATATTAAATACAAGCTTTGGACATGAGATATGTCTTTAGATTTGTGTTTAAAAATTGCAACAGAATTGGATGATCTGACATGAAGGGGTAATTGATTCCACAACCGTGGTGCAGCTATTTCAAAAGACCTATCACTCCATGAGTGCTTAGATTTTGGTTCACATAAAAGTAATTTGTCACTGAATCGAAGAGCACGAGTAGGAATATATGATTTTAAAAAGTCAGATATATAATTTGGAGCACACCCAATTAACGATTTGTAAACAATAAGCAGTGCTTCATATTTTATCCTATATGACACAGGGAGCCAATGCAAGTCTTTTAGGATTAGAGTAATGTGACAAGATTTCTTTGAGAGCGTTACAAGGCGTGCAGCAGACTTTTGAATCAGTTGAAGACGGTGAATTTGTTTTTGAGGAAAAACCATACAGTAGAGAATTTCCTATATCGAGACGTGAAGTTACAAAGTAATGTATGATTTGAACCAGTAGCAGTAGAGTCAAGATATTTCTTTATTTTACCAATGTTTCGAAGATGAAAAGCAGCAGTACGGGTACCCGTGAAATATGAGAGTTCCTACTCATGGTTGAATCAAAGATGATATCAAGGTTACGTGCTTGAGAGCAAGATTTGATATTGAAATCACCCAATGACAATATCTGGCATTGTAAATTTTGCAAGTTTTTGTCGAGATCCCATTTAACATATACATTGTTTTGTCATCATTTAGTTTTATAAAAGTTTTGTTTCATCCAAATACGAATATCTCTAATACAATTTTCTAAGCATTGGATGGTTAAAACACCTATGTTGCTGCAAAAGCTTTGAAGAAAGATAAATTTGTGTATCGTCAGCGTAGACGTGATTACAATGACGTGATTTTATTACAATGTCACGGATAGGATATGTATATATTGTAAACCATTGTGGTCCTAAAACAGAACCTTGTGGTACAGAAAAATCCAGAAAAACAGGTACAGATACATCATCCCCTATACACACATACTGAGGCCTATGAAATAAGTAAGAATGGCACCATTTCAATACAATATCATTAACTTTAATGTAGTCACTTAGACGTGAAAGCAAAATACTTGATCGACAGTATCAAAAGCGGCACATAGGTCTAACAAAATCAAAGCATCCATTGCGGATAAAATATCATTGTTAACTCTAAGTAATGCCGTTTCAATACCATGGTGTGCTTTGTAAGCAGATTGAAATGGATTTGATAACATATTGATATGCACATGATTTGAAAGTCTACAGGATACAACACGCTCAATTGTTGTACCCAAGAATTTTAAATTTGCAACAGGTCTGTAATTCTTCAAAACCTTCAGATCAAGGCCAACCTTTTTCAGGAGGAGACGAACGTGTGCAAGACTGTCAGAAAAACACCCATCTTTTAGAGATTTATTTACAATGACAGTGAAATATGGTACAAAAATATCAATTAAGGAAGTAGGTACAGGGTCAAGTTCACATAATTTTGATGGTGATCTCATCATTATGATATTGCGTATTACATCCTCACACGCATGTTAAAATACAGAAATATTTTCTCTAACATTTGAAGCAGGAATAGTAGATGTACAAATAGAATCAGTAGTATTGATATCAAAGAATTAGTGAATACTTTCAATTTTATTAACAAAAAGGTCTGAAAGTGTTTCTGCAAGATTTTGTCAGAATCTGAAGTGGGAAGGACTGTTTTTTTTAGACTTGTGCAAAAGGCTGTTAACAACATCGAAGAGCTTTTTCTGATCCCCAGAGCAGTCACCAACCTTACTTGAATAATATGCCGTCTTTGCCTGATCAATCACTTTAACCACAATATGACGCTGCATGCAATATGCCTGCCTGTGGACTTCCAGCTTTGATTGAATCCATTTCCGTTTTAAGTGTAGACGAACTTTCCTTGCAGATCGTATCTCATCAGTAAACCAAGGACTAGCCGATCTTAGTTTAACAGTCTTTTTCTTAACGGGTGCATGCTTGTCTAAAAGTTGTCTTGCTTAAAGAAAACAGTTTCATATTTTTTCACATAAATATCTAAAGTACACTCTTCAAAGTTAGTGGCAGCAACGGCAGATTTTACATGCTCAGAAAATTGATGAATGTCAATTTCTGTGAGATTCCGTGCCTTGGGGGAAACGGAAGGTAAGGGAGGTTTTGAAGATTGAGAGTACACATGATAGCATAATGATTACATGATCCAGGATGTATATACATATTGTTGAGTAAAGACACATGTTCTCGAGTAATAAAACGGTCTAAACAATGCCCATGCTTGTGAGTGGGTTCATACACATGTTGAGATAATCCAAAAGAAGATAATAAATCTTTTAAATTAATTGGCGGCAGGATTATTTGTTTTATTATTATTATTTTTTATTTTATATTTGTTTTATTTTCAAACTAAGCATGAGAAAGGTATCGTTTTTGTTGATTTCATGTGATAACAATCTATCAGAAAGTGTGACTGATTTGTTTTCGACTTGCTTTGAATCGTTTCTTTGACTAAATTGTTAGTTTTACTTGTTTCATTTTATTGCCCAATTGCGAATCTGTTGATGAAGCAATTTATTCGTTTCACACTGCCCCCTGTACAAAACAAAGATTAGAAAATGAAAATAAAAACTGTGCAAAAATTGTGATAAAAAGCTTTGATAAATCATATTCATTATTTTGGGGTACAGTGTCCAAGGTGGACACTAAAAATGGGGGTATTTGCGAAATGCAGAAACGCCACAAGGTGGTGTACACTGCCTCCTGCACAAAAAAACAAACAAAGATTAGAAAATGAAAAAGAGGTGTGCGAAAAAATTTGACGATAACCTTCATCCTTTCGGGGGAACTGTTTTACATGAGTGGATTTTAGGTATGGGGTTATTTTAGAGAAGCAGAAAATTTAAAATGCAGCTGTGCATCAAAACCATATGAACTATTTTCCACTGTTTAAATGGGCTTATCTCAGAGTTGCAGGAACGCCACAAGGTGGAACCATGTTTTGTGCAAAGGGGCACAAAACAAAGATTAGAAAATGAAAAAAAAAGTGGTGCAAAAAATCGTCATAAAAGCCTGATAAACAATTTCCATTTTTTTGCGGGTACTGTTTAACATGGGTGGGCACCAAAATTGGGGATATCTGAGAAATGCAGAAATGCAACAAGCTGGAAGACACTGCCTCCTGCTCAAAACAAAGGGAAAATGGAAAAAGAAGCTATTCATCAAATTGCCATTTTGCGGAGTACTGTTCATAACAGATTGGCAAAGGCTAAATGGTGGGCAAATATTAGATAAGTATAGAAAAACTAGTCATAGAAACGATTCATTTTGTGAATCATAATGAAAAAACCATCACACTTTCTGATCAACAAAAACGGTACATAAACAAACGGTAACATAACTTCAATCATCAAAAAATATTGTTTTTATTTTAAAAATACGCAAGAAAAACAAACATTCTGATATTGTACATTATCATCAGATATATTAAACAAAACCGCTTACATGACAAGCGCCTTATGGGCCAATATCAAACAAGTAAAAAGAACATTTTAGAAATGATTTATTTTGTGATACAGCAAAGTGAAAACGAAACATTCACTCTTTCTGAGAGATTGCTTTTGTATGAAATCAACAAAAACGGTACATAACATTGATTCACCTATAATCAAGAAATAATAATAATAATAATAATGATAATAGATAAGATTTTTAATGCGCACGTATCCACCCAGATGGTGCTCAAGGCCCCGTAAAATGTGAAAAACCCAACAAAATAACAATGAACAAATTAACAAAAACATACATAGGGGCCTACACACGCACACACACCCACATATGATGAATACACAAGAACAATATTAAATACAAGCTTTGGACATGAGATATGTCTTTAGATTTGTGTTTAAAAATTGCAACAGAATTGGATGATCTGACATGAAGGGGTAATTGATTCCACAACCGTGGTGCAGCTATTTCAAAAGACCTATCACTCCATGAGTGCTTAGATTTTGTTCACATAAAAGTAATTTGTCACTGAATCGAAGAGCACGAGTAGGAATATATGATTTTAAAAAGTCAGATATATAATTTGGAGCACACCCAATTAACGATTTGTAAACAATAAGCAGTGCTTCATATTTTATCCTATATGACACAGGGAGCCAATGCAAGTCTTTTAGGATTAGAGTAATGTGACAAGATTTCTTTGAGAGCGTTACAAGGCGTGCAGCAGACTTTTGAATCAGTTGAAGACGGTGAATTTGTTTTTGAGGAAAAACCATACAGTAGAGAATTTCCTATATCGAGACGTGAAGTTACAAAGTAATGTATGATTTGAACCAGTAGCAGTAGAGTCAAGATATTTCTTTATTTTACCAATGTTTCGAAGATGAAAAGCAGCAGTACGGGTACCCGTGAAATATGAGAGTTCCTACTCATGGTTGAATCAAAGATGATATCAAGGTTACGTGCTTGAGAGCAAGATTTGATATTGAAATCACCCAATGACAATATCTGGCATTGTAAATTTTGCAAGTTTTTGTCGAGATCCCATTTAACATATACATTGTTTTGTCATCATTTAGTTTTATAAAAAGTTTTGTTTCATCCAAATACGAATATCTCTAATACAATTTTCTAAGCATTGGATGGTTAAAACACCTATGTTGCTGCAAAAGCTTTGAAGAAAGATAAATTTGTGTATCGTCAGCGTAGACGTGATTACAATGACGTGATTTTATTACAATGTCACGGATAGGATATGTATATATTGTAAACCATTGTGGTCCTAAAACAGAACCTTGTGGTACAGAAAAATCCAGAAAAACAGGTACAGATACATCATCCCCTATACACACATACTGAGGCCTATGAAATAAGTAAGAATGGCACCATTTCAATACAATATCATTAACTTTAATGTAGTCACTTAGACGTGAAAGCAAAATACTTGATCGACAGTATCAAAAGCGGCACATAGGTCTAACAAAATCAAAGCATCCATTGCGGATAAAATATCATTGTTAACTCTAAGTAATGCCGTTTCAATACCATGGTGTGCTTTGTAAGCAGATTGAAATGGATTTGATAACATATTGATATGCACATGATTTGAAAGTCTACAGGATACAACACGCTCAATTGTTGTACCCAAGAATTTTAAATTTGCAACAGGTCTGTAATTCTTCAAAACCTTCAGATCAAGGCCAACCTTTTTCAGGAGGAGACGAACGTGTGCAAGACTGTCAGAAAAACACCCATCTTTTAGAGATTTATTTACAATGACAGTGAAATATGGTACAAAAATATCAATTAAGGAAGTAGGTACAGGGTCAAGTTCACATAATTTTGATGGTGATCTCATCATTATGATATTGCGTATTACATCCTCACACGCATGTTAAAATACAGAAATATTTTTCTAACATTTGAAGCAGGAATAGTAGATGTACAAATAGAATCAGTAGTATTGATATCAAAGAATTAGTGAATACTTTCAATTTTATTAACAAAAGGTCTGAAAGTGTTTCTGCAAGATTTTGTCAGAATCTGAAGTGGGAAGGACTGTTTTTTTTAGACTTGTGCAAAAGGCTGTTAACAACATCGAAGAGCTTTTTCTGATCCCCAGAGCAGTCACCAACCTTACTTGAATAATATGCCGTCTTTGCCTGATCAATCACTTTAACCACAATATGACGCTGCATGCAATATGCCTGCCTGTGGACTTCCAGCTTTGATTGAATCCATTTCCGTTTTAAGTGTAGACGAACTTTCCTTGCAGATCGTATCTCATCAGTAAACCAAGGACTAGCCGATCTTAGTTTAACAGTCTTTTTCTTAACGGGTGCATGCTTGTCTAAAAGTTGTCTTGCTTAAAGAAAACAGTTTCATATTTTTTCACATAAATATCTAAAGTACACTCTTCAAAGTTAGTGGCAGCAACGGCAGATTTTACATGCTCAGAAAATTGATGAATGTCAATTTCTGTGAGATTCCGTGCCTTGGGGGAAACGGAAGGTAAGGGAGGTTTTTGAAGATTGAGAGTACACATGATAGCATAATGATTACATGATCCAGGATGTATATACATATTGTTGAGTAAAGACACATGTTCTCGAGTAATAAAACGGTCTAAACAATGCCCATGCTTGTGAGTGGGTTCATACACATGTTGAGATAATCCAAAAGAAGATAATAAATCTTTTAAATTAATTGGCGGCAGGATTATTTGTTTTATTATTATTATTTTTTATTTTATATTTGTTTTATTTTCAAACTAAGCATGAGAAAGGTATCGTTTTTGTTGATTTCATGTGATAACAATCTATCAGAAAGTGTGACTGATTTGTTTTCGACTTGCTTTGAATCGTTTCTTTGACTAAATTGTTAGTTTTACTTGTTTCATTTTATTGCCCAATTGCGAATCTGTTGATGAAGCAATTTATTCGTTTCACACTGCCCCCTGTACAAAACAAAGATTAGAAAATGAAAATAAAACTGTGCAAAAATTGTGATAAAAAGCTTTGATAAATCATATTCATTATTTTAGTACAGTGTCCAAGGTGGACACTAAAAATGGGGGGTATTTGCGAAATGCAGAAACGCCACAAGGTGGTGTACACTGCCTCCTGCACAAAAAAACAAACAAAGATTAGAAAATGAAAAAGAGGTGTGCAAAAAGAAATTGACGATAACCTTCATCCTTTCGGGGGAACTGTTTTACATGAGTGGATTTTAGGTATGGGGTTATTTTAGAGAAGCAGAAAATTTAAAATGCAGCTGTGCATCAAAACCATATGAACTATTTTCCACTGTTTAAATGGGCTTATCTCAGAGTTGCAGGAACGCCACAAGGTGGAACCATGTTTTGTGCAAAGGGGCACAAAACAAAGATTAGAAAATGAAAAAAAAAGTGGTGCAAAAAATCGTCATAAAAGCCTGATAAACAATTTCCATTTTTTTGCGGGTACTGTTTAACATGGGTGGGCACCAAAATTGGGGATATCTGAGAAATGCAGAAATGCAACAAGCTGGAAGACACTGCCTCCTGCTCAAAACAAAGGGAAAATGGAAAAAGAAGCTATTCATCAAATTGCCATTTTGCGGAGTACTGTTCATAACAGATTGGCAAAGGCTAAATGGTGGGCAAATATTAGATAAGTATAGAAAAACTAGTCATAGAAACGATTCATTTTGTGAATCATAATGAAAAAAACCATCACACTTTCTGATCAACAAAAACGGTACATAAACAAACGGTAACATAACTTCAATCATCAAAAAATATTGTTTTTATTTTAAAAATACGCAAGAAAAACAAACATTCTGATATTGTACATTATCATCAGATATATTAAACAAAACCGCTTACATGACAAGCGCCTTATGGGCCAATATCAAACAAGTAAAAAGAACATTTTAGAAATGATTTATTTTGTGATACAGCAAAGTGAAAACGAAACATTCACTCTTTCTGAGAGATTGCTTTTGTATGAAATCAACAAAAACGGTACATAACATTGATTCACCTATAATCAAGAAATAATAATAATA
>JAIGNY010003664.1:5000-100000 GCA_020152595.1 Chiridota heheva
GGGCACCCTCGCCGGTGAGAAACAAAAATCACTGAAAATCCAAACTTTTCTGGGGTAAACAGCCTTGCTCACAACGGCACGCTGCTCACAACGGCACGTTAGGGTCGTGCCGTTGTGAGCAAGGCTAATTAAGGTTAATTAATTAATTACAAGTATTGATATTTTGACTTTAATCGAAAGGCCTCTACACCCCTGATGCTCAAACATCAAACGGGGCCAATTTACCCCTTCTTCACATTTATCCCCCTCTTTGTTTCACGGATTATCACGGATTTAAGTCCCATTGGCTTAGTGTGTGACAGCCCGTGCCGTTGTGAGCACAGCTAATTAGGGTAATTAATTAACTTCAAGTATTGAAATTCATACATCAATCGAAAGGTTTTGGGCACCCTCGCCGGTGAGAAACAAAAATCACTGAAAATCCAAACTTTTCTGGGGGTAAACAGCCTTGCTCACAACGGCACGCTGCTCACAACGGCACGTTAGGGTCGTGCCGTTGTGAGCAAGGCTAATTAAGGTTAATTAATTAATTACAAGTATTGATATTTTGACTTTAATCGAAAGGCCTCTACACCCCCCTGATGCTCAAACACCAAACGGGGCCAATTTACCCCTTCTTCACATTTATCCGACCCCCTCTTTGTTTCACGGATTATCACGGATTTAAGTCCCATTGGCTTAGTGTGTGGACAGCCCGTGCCGTTGTGAGAACAGCTAATTAGGGGTAATTAATTAACTTCAAGTATTGAAATTCATACATCAATCGAAAGGTTTTTGGGCACCCTCGCCGGTGATAAAAAAAAATCACTGAAAATCCAAACATTTATGGGGTTCTTAATTTTTCATATCATTGCCTGCCCACATTACTTGGCAATACCTCTAAAATGTTCATACCTTAAACTTACACTTTATTCCACACTCACCTCCGTCTTTTAACATAGATATTCAAATTAAAATGTTCTTTGAAGACTTAGGTTATAAAACTCTTTCTTCTGTGGCCCATCCAATTTCGAGGCCACCGTAGACACACTACCCACGGCTGATCGGATTTACATCGCATTAGCACCGTACTCAGATTAGCACGTTACACCGGCAGAACTGCCTCCAACCATAAAAAAAAAAAAAAAAAAACGCCCTATTCACGTCATGTTCAGAGATTACAAGGATCGTAAAATGGTTTTAAGACTTGCACCGAAGATGCTGAAAGATAAACTCCTCCAAGATAATAAATTGTTTATAAGTGATGACATCTCAGCCGTGGTACGGGATTAGAGGAAACGCCTGAGATTGTTACTTCCCGAGAGAAGACGACGGCCAGGGGTGAATTACGCCTATGTCCCACTCAGAATCCCCACTTGCATCATGGCGGTTCGTGACGACGGTAGACGAACTTAAAAAATAGATCTCCCGCGATAATTGATGAATCAGTGAAACCCGAATCTTCGTTCGCATTCATAAAGTTTGACTAGATTTGTCTTTACGTCCTTTATCAGTTTTTTTTTTTTCCTTTTTACTCATACTGACATAAAAAGTCCATACACAGATGATTTTTTGTTCAACTTGTTGAAATTTGATGCAGTTCGGACGACGCACCATTCATACAGTGTATAGTACCTTACCATGATTAATTGCGCTATCAAGCGTTTGCAACTATTTGTAAAAACATTACTTCCATTTTTAAAATCCAATTTTTTTTACGCAACAGTTAAAAAAAAAAAAAAATGTATTTATATTACCTATGAAGATTTGTATTACGAAAATTCAAAGCTTACCAAATGTTCGCGTATAATGCTTTATACAGTTGTAGTAAAGTTTTTTTTTTTTTATATATTCATACTATTTTTTGCATGGGGTTGATGAATAATGTTATTAAGATCTGTACCCTAAATCTTAGGGGCATCCAAAACAAAATTAAGAGAAGACAATGCTTTGCCTGGCTCCATAATAATAAATTCAATTTGATATTTCTACAAGAAACTCACAGCTCTGTAAGCTGTGAGAAATATTGGCGAAGTGAATGGGGAGGACCCGTCTTTGTTTCGCATGGTACCCCCTCAAGTCGTGGTGTTTGCATTTTGTGCAACCCCAAGCGTGCATTTGATTTGCACAACCAGTACACAGGTATTGATGGCAGAGTTCTAATTCTCCCGTTTCACTTTTTTAAACATCTTTGCCCCCAATAATGCGATCCGAATTTGTTTCACAATGTTCATATAACTTTGAATAAGTATCACAATGATTATATGATTGTTGGTGTGATTTTAATCTGGTTTTTGATTTAGAACTTGACAAATCAGAGGGTAATGCTGCTACTCATTTTGATGCTCGTAAAGTACTGTTAAATATAATGTTTGATCTTGACCTTGTTGATATTTTTAGGGAACGTTTTTCTTATAAGAAGTCTTTAACTTGGTTTTCAAACAGCAGTAGTAATATACATTGTCGTTTAGATTTTTTCTTTACCAGTCGCAATATCCTTTGCACGACTAACGATATTTTTACCCTTCCTAGCCTCAATTCTGATCATTCCGCCGTCACTTCGGCTTCAGTCTGAATAATGAGTCTCATGGAAGAGGGTTTTGGAAATTTAATGTTTCGCTTCTTAATGACGCAACCTATGTGACGATGATAAAAAATGTCATTCAGCACACTTTGCATACTTACAGACACCTTAACCCTTACTCTACCACGCGGCGATATTATCGCCGTTTTGGGTGCCCCGTCTTTGGCCCCGCCTCCCGAGCGCATTTTCAAAAAGGTGCTGGTAGAGTAAGGGTTAATCAACCCGCGACATATGCGCCAACCCGAAAATATAGACAGCATGATCCCGGTGGGCGGCCCAGCAAGTCCCGAGAGCGGAAGGGGCCCGACTTTTCTGCCTGGAAGACAGAGGACCCTTCAATAATCACGCCTTGATTAACCCTTACTTTACCACGCGGCAATATTATCGCCGTTTTGAGTGCCCGTCTTTGGCCCCGCCTCCCGAGCGCATTTTTAAAAGGTGCTGGTAGAGTAAGGGTTAATCAACCCGCGACATATGCGCCAACCGAAAATATAGACAGCATGATCCCCGGTGGGCGGCCCAGCGGGTCCAGAGAGCGGAAGGGCCCGACTTTTTCTGCCTGGAAGACAGAGGACCCTTCAATAATCACGCCTTGATTAACCCTTACTCTACCACGCGGCGATATTATCGCCGTTTTGGGTGCCCGTCTTTTGGCCCCGCCTCCCGAGCGCATTTTCAAAAGGTGCTGGTAGAGTAAGGGTTAATCAACCCGACATATGCGCCAACCCGAAAATATAGACAGCATGATCGGTGGGGGCCCAGCGGGTCCGAGAGCAGAAGGGGCCCGACTTTTCTGCCTGGAAGACAGAGGACCCTTCAATAATCACGCCTTGATTAACCCTTACTCTACCACGCGGCGATATTATCGCCGTTTTGGGTGCCCCGTCTTTGGCCCCGCCTCCCGAGCGCATTTTCAAAAAGGTGCTGGTAAAGGGTTAATCCCAATGCTGGTTTTGAGTTAATCAAATATCGAGTAAGGCCTGAGACGATAAGTTATTCAAGCGTGAAAGCCCGTCAACATAGAATTGATGAAAATAATTTAATGAATAATATTGTTCTTTTAGAGGAAAATTATATCCAAAATCTTATTCCTGATACTAAAGCTAATCTTGATAAAGCAAAGCAGGAACTCAAAGATATATGTGACAGGAAAATCAAGGGTATCATAATCCGTTCTCGGGCAAGGTGGTCGGAAGAAGGTGAGCGGAATACTAGCTATTTCTTAAACCTAGAAAATCGTAATTGAAAGTATAATGTTATTCGTAAATTAGATCGTGGTGATGGCCAATTCATTACCAGTACTAAGGACATATTAAAACTAGAGAAAGATTATTTCAGTAATAATTACAAGTCTTCTTTTGTGGACAATTCGAAATAGGTGTTTTTATGTTCTTATTTTGATGATTTACCGCCCTCCGTAAAACTAAGTGATAACAAGCGTGACTCTTGTGAAGGCCTTCTTACATATGAGGAATGTAAAAAAACGGTGAGGAATGTAAAAAAACGGTTTTTTCTTCATATCATTCTTGACATTATAGATTTTACCAATGAAAATAATATTCCAGGCTTTCTTCTTTTTTTAAGACTTTCGTAAAGCTTTTGATATCCTTAAATGGCCATTCTTGTCTATAACTCTGGATTATTTTCACTTTGGTAATGACATTAAACGCTGGATCAAAACCCTTTATTATACTCCTACTTCTTGTGCTTTGAACAATGGACATTCCTCAGGTGTCTTTAAAATAACTCGTGGTGTAAGGCAAGGGTGTCCATTGAGTCCTACTTGTTTATCCTTTTGTATAGAGATTATGTCTATTGTATTACGTCATAACGATGATTTTATTGGTATACATGTTTGCAATACTGAACATAAAGTTAACTCAATATGCGGATGATACAACTTTGATTTTAAATGACAACAGATCTTCTTTAAAAGCTGTTTTAGAAATGCTTCATGATTTCGCCCAGGTTTCTGGGCTCACTATCAATTCATCTAAATCTAATTTATTTCCATTATAGTCGGGTATATACGGGTGGTTAATTTGCACACACCCCCCCCCCCCCCAGGACTCTTCCAAACCAACTTTTTTAGCTTCTTTTTATGGTCCTAAAACACATTTAAGATGTTAACAACAACAAAATCTCGGCACTCTGGCGATATTCAAGATGGCGTCCAAAATGGCGTCCAATATGGCGTCCAAAATGGTAAAATTCTATAAAAAGTCATATATTGGCCATAAATAATAATTTTTATTGAAAGGAAACCTCAAAATATTGTTCTAGAAGCTTTTTGGAGCACTTGCAACCATATTCATATTTTTGCCATGTTCCTAATCCAATATGGCGGCCAAAATGGTAAAATAAAAAAGTTATTGGCCATAAACAATAATTATCATTGAAAAGAAACCTCAAAATATTATTCTAGAAGGTGTTGTGAACACTTGCAACCATATTTATATTTTGCATAACTTTGCCATGTTCAAAATCCAATATGGCAGTATGGCATCAAAATGGCCGCCAAGTATATCAAAAAGAAAATCATGAAAAAATTGCTTACATATGGACATTTTATATAGCGAATGTCCACTGCTTATCTGTTCATAAGAGTTACTAGTTTCTTCTACAATGTTCATATTTCATACATTTGAAATAACCTGTGTTTATAATGAATCAGTCACTGTCAGAATCAGAGTCTAGGCTGGAATAATCTGATTCATCTGGAACACCATCTTCCTCAGGATATTCTTCATCAGATGAATCCTCCTCAGTGTCATCAGCCAATATATCTTGAAGACATGACGGCAAGATAGGTCCCTCTCACCACACTGGCTCAATGTATCCATCACAAAGAGCCCATCCATGTGCTGTAGGAGGCAGGATTTCAAGTATGGGTATGTGTGCCCGTTTCCATTGAGCTACCCTGTAATTTGCACGTTTGATGTGTGGGATCAGCGACTGTCTACAAGGTGGCATCCTGGACAAATCTACTTTGGATGACTTGATGGTCTCTCCTTCGCCAACCATCTTCTTCAACATTGCACATCGAACTTGATTGGCATGCTTAAGTCTAGAAAAAGCCATATAGAGCACACACAAACTCATCCAGCTCATCAACTAGACTCTCCTCAACTTCCCAGCTATTGCCCAACTTCACGAAAGAGTCTTGGTAGCGTGGCCTCTTTTCAAGTGTCTTCAGAGGAATTTTCTTCCCCTTTCCTTTAAAAGCGCAGTTGCAATCTTCACCAGTAAAGCAGTAAATGCCGAGAAGTGCCTCACAGTATGTGGGTCCCAAGTCTTTTGCTATGTCACCGATGTCAAGGAGTCTCCGGTTAACTCCACTGCCAGTGTCAAACAGAACAGTCAGTGGACGCAATTTCTCTGCATAGTACAACAATATGAAGAAGATATCGCTATCTGGGCTGTGTACAACTGCCTGTTTGTAGCCATGTTCCTTGGCATAAAACAAATACAGGATCACTCGGCTGTCTGTTTCCTCTTGGTTAGATCTAAGCCCTGGGATTTCATGTTGTTGCACAGATGCACCGTCAGTAGATGTTAGCAAGAACGGAACACCTTCAACCACAAGTATAACTTTCCTTCCTACTAACGTCGTGCTGCTTCTGGACTACTCAAGAGCAAGGCATGAGCTGACACAACTGCTTTTTGTTTTCGTCATTCTGCAGAAAGACCTTGAAATTGGCTGGCTTTCTGGTGTTGATGCCTTCCAAGAGGTTTTTCTCACTGCAGCCACGCGGCCGCCTCCTGACTTTTGATGGACTCTTCCAGATACATGTCAGTTGAGAAGATTACATCTGGCTTATGGCTTATTTGGTCAAGCAGCTTGAAAGAAATTTGCTTGAAGGTTGAGGCAGATCCTTCAATGTATGGAAATGGGCATTCCCATCTTCAATGAAGAGTGTTTCTCCAGCATTTCTGGACGGTAATTAAGGAAGCTTAAGGCACGTCGCTTGTGAGGAAGTGGACTGCTGCTGCTTTGTTGGTTTTGCCATGAAGCCATCGGGAGTACCTAGAGCATGAGGTACTGGTGTAATGCAGTAATTCATCAGTTCATCAATGCTTACAGGTTGAGAGAGCATCTGTGACTTCACAAGAATTTGAAAGGCTATATCCCCTGCTCTTGATATTTCAAAGCATTTCCGAGCAGATGTTAGCTTAACTTTCTTGTTCAACTTTTGCATGGTCTTCAGCTTTAACTTCTTCAACGGGTCAAAGAATTCCTTTCGTCCTTCGTCGTCATCTTTTTCTTTAGCCTCTCCTCAACAAACTTCTCCTTCTCCAACCTGCCAGCTTCCTCAGCAGTTAGAACATCATGTTCTATCTCAGAAGGTATGGGATTGCCAGATGAAATCACATACAAGCGGTCTTTGTCTGCTATGTCGAATGGGTTGAGGAAGCCTTCTATGGCATCCATTACTCGTTGTACTGCAGCTTCACTCCTCTTGATTTCTGTCTGGAGTTGCTCACGGTGCTTGCCACACTTGGCGTTATCATTGTCAAGACACATGTCACACATCTCCAATGTGGCCTGGTAGTACTTACTACGTTCTGATGTCGTCCGAATCCATCGCTGGTAAGCACCGTAGTTCTCTAAGATTCCAGTAAGGCCAGCTCCACCAGCACCAGCATGGGACTTGGCAAACTTCATGAAGGTTTCCTCTATCGTCTTGTCTCACGGCACATAAGTTACCGGTATTCTAGACCTGGCAACGGATATGGCTCCTTTTCTAGTAATCGAGTAGCTCCTGGATGACTGACCTCAATGTTGGCGAGAAATGCATCAAGCCAGGTGAGGTATCTAGAGTAATTGATTCCTCCAAAGCTAAAGAACAAGTCTGCCATGTCCGCCATGCACTTGTGGTACAATTTCAGATTGTTTGTCTTTACTGCATAGAGCAGCATGAAGATACGGTGTGCATGATCCAAAAAAAAGATATCCAGAACTTGGCGGTCTTTCCTAGTTCTCCATTTCGGACTCGCTCTTGAAACACCGTGTAGTCATTCAGATACTGCTGAATTGTAGGATCTTGAAGAACAGCATTAAAGTTCTCAGCATTACAGAGTGTTATCAAGGCATCCAGAGCATCTGCATTTGTGGGGCCATGAGCAGTTTCATCCCTCTGGGCGATATAAGCTGAAAGAAGTAGTCGTTCTAAGGCTTCACTTACTACTTTCAGACACCACATGGACTTGCTATACGCTTTGCCATTTAGAACTCCTTTCAGGCAGCCAGAGGTTGTGAGATTTGCTTCTATAATGAGCTCAGAGTAGCCCAACCAGCCATCTTATGTCCAAGCATATTCAAGTAGTTCATGATGGTATGGAAGGTTCCAATGAGGACGATGTGGTTCTTAAGCTGCAGGGTTGTCCCATATGATAGGCATGGCTTTCATGATTACACCAAGGTCAAATGTAGTTATTGTTAAACGCTGTCCAACTTCCTCAGTAGCCTTCTCGCATTGACGCAACAGTTCTTTCACAACATTGTACTCTGTGATAGGCTCGTGTAATGGACGGATAAAAGTCAATGGTGGTAAGTTCACTTGGGGGCATCCAATGGCAGAAATGAGCCCACACAGTGCTGGTATCTGCTGCTTGTCAGTACTACTTGCTTTTCAACAGAAAGCCCAGATGAAGTACACTGTTAAAGCTCTCTGTAACAAAGCCAAATTTTCTTCTGGCTGCTGGACATTCTGTAGGTCTATGTTAGGACCTTTTTCTCTTTGCAATATGAAAAGGTGGCAATGGAGCAGGTGTGTCTAGCTTGAGAGAGTGCTCTTTGGTTCTGGGAATTGAGACTTGTGTGTGTACTGGTCTTCAACTTTTTTTTTAAAGGTTATGTTTTCCTCTATTAAATGAGCCATTTTAACGTTGTAGTGTTGTTGCTAACTCAGTCTAAAATTTTCGGAATAGGACTCTGCAAAAACGGTCTGCGATACGACTTGGGATTCAAAAGGGTAAATTGGATTCATGCAGACCAAATTGATGCATACAAAACAATTTTCCCATCGCATGGTTGGTAAGAGTTCCCAATGGCCCTAAAATAATATTCTGTACTTTCTTTTTAATTATGGACTGACTTTAAGAATGTCCCACCTCATTTTCAAAATTACAGTTTTAAATAACACATGGGCCATTAAGATACCAGGTATTAATATA
Source organism: Chiridota heheva (assembly GCA_020152595.1). Lineage (NCBI taxonomy): Eukaryota > Metazoa > Echinodermata > Holothuroidea > Apodida > Chiridotidae > Chiridota > Chiridota heheva. The sequence goes on from JAIGNY010003664.1 coordinate 13,741, forward strand.
ACCCGGATTTTTTTTTTTGTTAACATCGTGAATGTGTTTTAGGACCAGAAAGCTGATCTTTATAGTCTCAATTTTATCTACCCAACTTGTCTCTTTATAGTCTCAATTATCTACCCAACTTGTCTCGTCTCAAAACTCAGCTCAACCTTTGGTCTTAACGAGACCTCACCCCTTTGGGAAAGATTACATTAATTAAAACTTTTGGGATATCCCAAGTTGTTTAACTTATTTCTGTTCTACCTAACCCAAATATCAGTTTTGTTGAAGAAGTAAATATTTTTCTTTTCAAGTTTATATGGTCGGGAAAACCAGACAAAGTACGCCGTGTGACTATGTGCCTCCCTTATAATCAGGGAGGTTTAAATATGATTGATCTGTCTAATTCTATTATTGCCATTAAATTATCGTGGGTGAAGAGGTATTTGATACTATGTTTAAACCATGGAAATTATTTTTTGACTTATATCTCAGTAAATTTGGCAAAGATTTTATATTCAGATGCAATTTCAGTGAATTTAATGTTGTTAGGATTCCTAATTAATTTGTGAGAGATGTGTGTAAATTTTGGAGTAAATTAAGTGATGTCAAACCTACCTGTAATTTTCACTTCGAAATTATTTGGAACAATCATTCTATTCGTATTAAAAATTCTACAGTTTTTAGTAATAATTGTCTCGAAGGGTGTTAAATATATTTCAGATCTATACTCCGGCGCTGGTCATATCTATAATTTTGAATCTTTTGATGATGTTATGATATAAATTCTAAGAATTCTATATTTTTCTATGGGTTGATCTCTGCCATTCCTAAGCAATGGAAATCTGATATTTGTACCTTTCAGAGGAAAATACCTTCTTATTAAGAAAACGTTTTAAGTAACATTGTACAGGTTAATAAAGTCACAAAGTGGAGTTATAATCATTTATGTCATTTAAACAGGGCGACACATATTACTAAATATTACTGGGATCGTTTTTTTAATATAAATGACAAAGAATGGCAGGTTATTTTTTCTAATTGTTTTATAGCAGTCCGCAAACAAAAATCCATTATTTCCAATTTAAATCCATTCACAGAATACTTTCTGTAAATAGCTACCTCCACAAGTTAAAAATACTAGATACTGACCTTTGTTCCTTTTGTGGTAATGACAGTGAAACCCTCAAGCATCTATTTTGGTCATGTAATATTTCATCTAAGTTTTGGAATGACGTTTTTGTTGATACTTTAAGTGATGCAACTTCAAGTTTGAATTATAAAGTTATTGCTTTTGGTTATACTGATGAAAACTATTTTAAACACAATTACATTATTTTTCACGCTAAACATTTTATTTTCACATGTAAATATACCAATACCATACCTACTCTTTATAGATTTAAAACAGCTATGAAGATGATGCTCGAGATGGAAAGAAACTTTTTTGTTAAAAAAAGAAGTTGATTATTTTTCATTGTTTAAAGATAATTTTTTTGAAAGTAACAGTAATTCATAATTTCCCTTTTTTCTATATTTTCTTTGAAATTGTTTGCTATGTAAAAACCGTCGCTTTTTGTATATTTCTTGAGCTGTTGATTGTTATTGTTTTGGAAGTTGAATAAATATGTTAAAAAAAACCATAAAAAAAACCATGTGAATTTGTGAAAGCTGTTATACCTGGAAGAAGCAGCATTCCTATTAACAGTCTGTCCCAAAGTCAAATCAATTGGGCACCTGGCATAAGACTTGCTTGTGCGTCGGATTGACATGGCACCTCCCCTCAAAATTTCACTACTTTTGTAATCTGCAGCTTTTGGAGGAAGAGAGAACCCCACCTAGCATAATTTGGACGTTTTAAAGCAAAGAACACATAAAGCACACGTAGCAGCATATTCATATCAATGTTATTGGTTCGAACAGCCCGCAGTAGCTCTCGATGTAACCTGTTGATGAAATACACGTAGGTTGCCCAGTACGCTGCTGTACTTCCGTATTTTCCATCAATGACAGAATTAAATATTCTCCTATTTCTTTATGAGATCCTGGATCGCAGCATTCTCAGAAACAAGTCGACAGTGCTCAACAGTGATGTCATAATCTGACATGATTTCTTGTGCTAAGGACTTCTCTGCATCTTGCGCTAATTCCACAAACTTAAAGAAACGTGCTTGTTCCATAACAGCAGCAAGAAGTTAGTGGATTCGGGTACATCTGTTATAGAATTTACCCTTCATGAAGTCACGTAGCGATCCCTCAGCCAAAACATCTGCATCAGTAAAAGATTCTGCTTCGGAATCAGCCAGGAATGTTCCAACAGCTCCAAAGTAAGCCATCTTAAAATGAAGTTTCCTAGCAAAATGATGACTTTGTCAAAAGTAGGAGTTTCCAAAGCCTGAATAGACAGATGATCAGATGATAAAGTATGCTTTTAATACCATGGCAAGATCAATACCATGGCAAGATATGAGATGACAGCATATTATTTTTGTGTCTCCTGTGCAGCTTTTACTGACCGCACCATTGTTTCCTGCACAACCTCATTTCTTGTTGGAGGTTGAGATATGGAGTTCATATATGTAATCACTTTTTGTAGGGGGCTGTCTGTCACAAATTGAGAAAAGAAACCAGTAAAGAGCGGCAACTTCTGTGTAAAGGACTGAAACAGCCACAGAAAGTCAAGTTTATTTTGCTGGATCAATGTAGCCGTCGATGTTCTTTGCTCACTCGATGGTGTAAGCTTAAATTGCGCATTTTTCAGAGATGTGTAGAATAGAGGAATCACGATTCTGTTGGTCTCAAGGAACAAGTTTAGTCTCTGGTTAATGATCTTTTTCATAATTTTACAGAGACAGCAGGTGAGGGCGATGAGGCGGTAGCTGGAGGAGTCGATACTGTCCTTTTCCAGTTTGGAGATGGTGGTGATGATAGCTGTCCTCCAGATAGGGGAAAAGGAGTGTGAGGACCAAATGTGGTTGAGTAGGGTAGTGGTGGCCTTGTTGGGGAGGTATTTCAGGAACCGGTAGGGGATGTTATCTGGGCCCTGGAAGTGCAGCCAGCATTGTGGATGGCTTGGTTTATTTCAGAAAGGGTGAGAGGGGTGTTGTAGCTCTCGAAGGGAAAGGTAATACTCCAGGCTTCATTGCGAGTTTTTTTGGCTTTGAAAGCATTGGGGCATTTGGCAGAGGAGATATTGCTGAAAGAGGCTGTTAGATGGTTAACAATATCCTTTTCACGGTGAGAAGGTTACCATTCCAGAAGAGATGGGAGATTTGCCCATCCTGCAGTGGATGCTGTTAACCATTCTCCAAATCTTCTTAGTGGGGGTGTTGGTGGTGAGAGAAGAGATGAAGTTGTTTAAAGTGTTGGTTTTACTGTCCTTAATAAAGCACCTGGCTTTGGTACGGCTGATGCTGTTCTTGATGGCGGTTTTACAGTCATCAGTGACCAAATAGTTATATAATTAATAGTTATAAGTTATAGGGAGACTACATGTCATTAACACTTAAACATTTGAAAGAACACTCAAGTTCTATCTCTATAGGAACCTTTTTAACTTTACAAGTAAGGTGGAGGAGGACACGTCAGTCTATGACAAGGGGCTGGGTATACGTCATAAGTTTACTCATTTTCAAAGATGTGCCACTAATGAAAATTGGATTGGCTTCCACACCGATAGGGAGGACTTATTTAAAGAGGTTTTTTAATAAAATTATAAGCGGGAAAAATAAAGGTTGGCAGAGGTGAATGCCTAGCTTTTTCAGTATAAAAAATTCCGTTATACGTTTGTTTGGCCTCAACAAATAAAAGTGGGTACCCACAGTGTCCCCTGGTTTTGCCACGCCTCTGTTTTCAGTGAAGTGTTAAATGCAAGCAAGGGTAGTTCTAAACTATGAACAATTTGTTTCATATAACTTTCATTATAAGGTACCAGCTGCCCCGTCCGCCTTCTTACTGAAGGGCATGGCTGGTTAGGGCCTATCAGGAGCCTGAAGGCGGGGGTATGTAGTGGTACAATTGAACTCTTTGGGAACCATGACTGTTTGAGGTCCTGTAACATTCACATTTGTTTTGTTTTTTGGGCCCCCTGAAATTTTGATTTTGCTCTGGCCACAGGATTTATACGGGTACCTAATCTATACATATTGCATGGTGGTGAAGAAGCTCAGAGCAATATAAAAAGGCCACTCTTTTCAATCACCTCTCCCTATATTTGCTGTAACTTCTTGTAAGCCTTATTAAAGGAAAATGTTATTTTTGTACACCCCCTTCTTCTCCTCGTACTTCCCATGTCTTGACTAATAGACTGCTCCAGCATAGTTTGAGCAAAAAGTCCCATGTTTACTTACAAGAACAAAAACGGGGAAAATGTCTTCCAAAACTGCTGTCAATTATGGACCTGTTTTATTGTTTAAACTTCAAATATGTACAATATAGGTGACACACTTCCAATATCTTGTTGAAATGAATCATAATCACTTATTCTAATTTCTAGTTATCTATATAAATAACAATAAAACAGTTAATGAATTCAGCATCGCAAACTCTCGGATGTGTTTTAATTACAGTATCTAGCTCTTGAAAATGAAATACATTCTTACATGAAACATACGGACATACATATTCGTGTATAACCTACCATTTATTCCCCTTTGCAAACATTAGGATATAAACTTGAATTTCACCCTGTGCTTCTTTCATCAATTACTTTTCGAGTTTTTCAGCAGATATCACTTCTGTGGCAGTTAATGAATGATGTTATTGTTAATATTGCAAACAATCAGAAACACCTGATTATAGTCATCTCTATGTCATAAACTGCCCTTATATTCATTCATTAAAAAAAAATAATGTGCAATACATTAACAACATATATAGAATAGGCAGAGGATCGTCATAAACATATAAAGGATAAAAGAAATAACTAGGCATAGTAAGTGCCGAACATACCTTACATTTTACGAAACTTGATGGTATGCATGATATAAGTAGAAAGTGGTTTACACAACTGTTCAGTGCATGGACACAATAAGCTCTTAAACTATTGTATATCAGGGTCTTAACGTAAATATCTGGTATGTACTTTGTATGCAATTCATGGAGGAATAAATGCAAAGTGAAATTTGTCATCGATTTGATTCAACCTGCCAGTTATACTCAAGCTACAGAGTTTATGAAACATAATTTCCCGGCTGATATAATCAGCTGCTTTAAAGTCCACGAATGCAGTAAATAGTTTTCCACTTAGTTTTACTAAAGGCTAAAATGATACCTGAATGAAGTACAAAACAGCTATCAATTGTAGAGTAATTGCAATGAAAACCGGCTTGTGCGTAAGACAAAATGTACTGGTCTTCTAGCCATTTTTGTAAATAATTTGTTTAGCACCCAAAGAAGTGTTATAGGCCTGCAGTTTGCAGGAACATTTTTTAAACCTCTTTTACAAACAGGATTAATAATCCCAACTAGTGCCACATTTCTGGATAAATGCCAAAGGAAAAACACATTTGGAGCAGCTTATGAATAAAACTAGTGATCGAGGTCAAATTGAGCATATTTGATCAGTTGATAGCCTCAGGCGGAATACCATCTATGCCGCTAGCTTTCAAATTATCTGATTTGAGCGTTTTATTGCTGTAATAAACTCATCCAATTGAATTTTACATATCGAAGTTCATATCACGATCAATTAGGTAATGGCTATAATTTCATTACTACAAAAACTGTCATCAAAAAGCAATTGACGGTAAAAAAACAATCATCACTAGTTATACAATTATATATCGGACCCTGTTTTTGAAAGGTGAAAAAAAATAATAATAATTTTCTGCTATCTTTTTTTGCCTGGCGGCCTTAAGTAAGTCAACAGTTCTACTGAAAAGAACATTTTCTTCTTAATGGTCACTTGATCTTGACTCACAATACATAGTTCTGATGTGCCCTCGCTTTTATAGAGTCTGAGCGCCCTCCCTACGCTGAACCAATTACTGGCTTTACTGTCACCATTATATGTTGTTACAACATTTACAATATTCTTACAACCATACACTGTATCTAGAAGGCTAATTATACATGTAATGCTTGAATAAACAGTATAACATTCCAGATCATTACTAACAATAGTAAGCACAACAACAACATTATTCTCTAAGGACCAATATCTTGAAAAACTTCTGTTTTTATCATTGGACCAAGCCAATGTACTAAGAGGAACACAAGAAATATTATTTACAGAATTACCAACATTTTCAACCTCAACTTCTTGTGTATTGACCAAGATTAAAACAAAGTGGCAAATGGTTAGAATTTAACATTTCTCCAACTTAGAAGTTCGAGAAATTACATTTCTAATCAAGTAAAATGGTTGAAGTAAATACATAATCAAGGATACTACTACCGTTTCTGGAGATAAATGTGAAGCTCCTTGTGACTTAGTATCGTGGCCAAAAGATCACGTGCAAAGAACATTTTAACTAAACAATTTTAGCAGCAGATTGAAATGTTTCATGTGGGTTCAAATGGTTCATCGACTGAGAATGTTCAATGGTCCAAATGACAACAAAGTCCACCCCTTCTCTACCTCACCTGAAGGCCTTGCATCTTTTTCCTGCCGCCATTTTGATTCATGGAAGTCAGAAAAAGTCTCACATTGGAACTGAATATTGCAAATGACTGATCTGTAATCTACAGTTGTGTTTAAAAAGGCATATGCATACTGGACTGAACCACCAAGACCCAGCCATCCCAGATTTCCTTGGCATAAGCAGATGAAGCAATTGACTTCCCATGGACAGGACGCAAGTCAATCACACATCAACTTTTAGCAGTGCTGGTAAGCTTACTCATTTCACAGCTGAGTGAACTGTGGAGCAAGCACCTTTCACATATGTCCATAACTGCCACTGCCCCTCCAAAATCTACAGCTGTGTACCCTGTTCAAAAATCCAATGACCTTACAAATTCAGTGGGAGAGAAGGATTATAAACCGAGGTTTACAAAGTGAAACCTCTGAACCTGTGTTTTGTCCATGCAGTGTGTTATCAAACACGGTGGTTGTTTTAACTGAAGCAATATGGAAGCAAATTCTTAGTTTCCACAAACACATTACAGCAGTGGATGAACCTTGATAAACTTCCAGCGAAGTGCTGCATGGTAACCCAACTCCTCCTGGTAAGATTATGTACAAATGTAGTGATCAAAACTGATTGTCTTTTAGCTGCTTCTTCTCACACAAACATACATGATACACTAAAAGCACCTACAAAACCCTGCAGTCCAACCACAGATTATAAAAATTTTGAGTTAATACCTGCATGACTTTTAGATAGATCTATTCGTTATATGGCAAACATAATTTTGTTGTCCTTTACCACATTATGTACACCAACTGGGCTTGTATATAATCTGTGGCATTTTCTTCATGCACTTTTACTCTTTTGGGGCAAATGTCTTATCAGCCAATGAAAGAGGTGTCACAAAGTAAGTCTGGTGGGATTTCGTCAAGCAATCCAAATACGATAGAATGGATCCATAGCTGGAGGTGGATGATACAGCCACAAAATATTGCAACTTACAGCATTACAGCTAAAGGCATAGTTTTAGTAGGATGATAGGAAGGAGGGAGGGGGAGGGGAAGGAGGGCAGATGAAAATTTGTATAACACTTTATTATCATAAGATAAAACAGTTTACAAATAGTATGGCAACGGGATAAGCTAAAAAGTATTCAAATCCGTCATATCTTGACAAGATATTGCTTAATTAACAATTAGAAAATGCTTACTCAGTTAAGTATTGACTGACAGTAATAATAATCTCATGCTTCTTTTTAACCAAACATCAAGAAAGTTAATCAAAAAAAGTTTAATCTGGTTGATGTGGCATGATCATCTAACAGAGATCCACTGTGTACTTAAAAACATTGCCTCAACAAAACCATAAAAAGTTAGGTACCTGCCGGAATGCTGGAAGATGAAATTTGATTGCTTTTTATTTTATTTTATATCGTAATAAGAAGAGATCAGGAAATGAAAAAGAAAGGTCCCCATACGAGGTAAAAATCCCACCTTTGAAGTTTAGACCGTCTTTAAATTTCAGATGGATAAAATAGCATTTTAACACAAAAATGATTGAAATATTGTAAAGGATCTCTGATTTGACTTGGCCCCCAATGCTTTTTCACCTAGTTTGGCCCCTGCATGGATGAGGGAAACCTGGTTTGGACCCTGCATGGATGAGGGTATAAATTACTACCTTGTATCCTGATGTTCAACTTGGTTCGGCCCCTGCAAGGATAAGGGTATTTACTATCTTGTCCATTGATGATCAACCTGGTTCCGCCTCCCCATGGATGAAGGTGGTCATTTTCCCCACGAGATAGCTTTGCCCCCAGAACATTTTGTAAAGTGATATATTTGGTCTAATTGATAGGCTTTTGCCTCCCCATGAGACAAATTTGCCCCTCGCTTGCCCCATGAAAAAAATCATGGTGTTGTCACTGTGCACGGATGAGGGTTATTACTACATTGTTTCTTGATATTCAACTTGGTTCCACCCCGCACGGATGAGAGTATTTACTACCTTGTCTCCTGATGTTCAACCTGGTTCCGCCCCCGCATGGATGATGGTATTATCCACATTGTCCCTTGATGTTCAATCTGGTTCCACAACCGCATGGATAAGGGTATTTACTACCTTCTCGCCTGATGTTTAACCTGGTTCCGCCCCAGCGTGGATGAGGGTGTTAACTACATTGTCCCTTGATGTTCAACCTGGTTCCGCCCCTGTATGGATGAGGCATTAACTACATTGTCCCTTGATGTTCAACCTGGTTTTACCCTGCATGGATGAGGGTATTTGCTACCTTTAAACTTTGGACTCAAAAAGGGCAAAACTCTCAGGTGAACCCCTAATGAAATTAGCCTCATGGAAAATGCTAGTTGCTCCTTTTTAGAAAACGTCACAAAATTTGTTAAGCCTTCCTTTTTGGGCTTTGAATGTGAAAAATAATTATTTCCTAGCTACAAAATCTTCATATCGTTCCAGTGGTGTATGGGGGAGGCAACTTGGCCCATGGCAGACTCTGCAAGAAAAAAACAAATTATGTTGGCCTGTTTTGCTCGTTTGAACAAGAATGATTAATGTTCAGTTTATAACCAAAAATATCTCTTCTATTTTAGATAAAAAATGTTTGGACCCGAAGTCTTTAATTCAAAACCATACGCCAACCTCCCCAATTTTGGACTGCAACTCTTCAAAATTTCTACAACACCTTCACGTTTAAACCAAAAATTCAAAATTGAAACTCTCCAGAGCTTAGGGCAGAGGGAAGTGTCACCTCTCAGTGCAAGAACCTTTAAAAATGTTCTGGTTTCAAGTGAAAAATTGGATTGGTAAATTCAATTTCCATCAAAAATTGCTACCCAGTAACTTTTCAATGTTTATGAAATTTGCTTCAATCTTTGTTTTGGGGCAATTTTTTGGGAAATGTTACCAAATTTTCCAATTATTTTATTAAATTTTACTACAGTTTTCAATTTCATATTACTTACTATTTTCCAAATATGACTTCCCAACCAGAAGAAAGCATGCAACCCATGATGAAATCCTCTTAGTCCACCCACACACCTATTCCCCTTCCCACTCCACCACTTGCCCCCACTTTTGTTCCATTATGACAAAACTTATTCTTAAAACATTTTTCAAACAATATCTATGGTTTAAGTTGGCTGCATGCAGCTTGGCCTCCCTAACATTTTGCCCTGGCTTCGCCCTGTAGGATTAGTTCATTACAGACCCCCGCAATTGGCACCACAGGTCGCTAAGAAGGAGACCCATGCCGGGGTAATTGTGGTCCATGATGAATATAAACCTTACGGAAATATACTTACCTTTCTGCGACCCCCATATCCCATTTGTTGGTGAATCTAACATTTTGTGACTCCTGTAGTAAATTCTGACAAGGGATCTGTAAGGAAAAAACAAAACTATGTTTGATATTAATGATAGGGGGAAGGGGTAAGTTTACAAATCCCTGCTGATTCAGTAACTACATCGAACCATCAAGCATGAGTAAAACCAGCGTTGTCGGAGTGGGGGAATTGCAGAGGAGATACATCCCCAATTCCCTTGTTTGGAACATACTCTAGCTGGGCCTCTAAATTGGAAATTTGGAGACATTTTTCATTCTAGTCAGTGAGCGACAGGAACAGTAATACATGTCGGGAGGTAAAGCAAATTCTCTCTAACAGCCTTTCTCTTATATCTGCCAATCACATATAATGAAGAGGTTACAATTAGCTGTTCAGAAATCCCAACCTTAACATCACCAAGCAGGCAGCACATGAACAGGCTGAAGGAGTTCTTTGTAGGTAACATATGTCCATCAGTGCTGCAGAATGATCAAAACATGGTAAGAAGGCAATTATAGTATTTTAGTGGGACTGTGAGCATGTTTACATCAAATATTGCATGTACTTGTATGTATGTATAAATCATGTAACATTTTTTAGAGAGGGATAAAATCTAACAACATTTATTAAAACAACAGAACATTTTTGCCAAAAGCTGATGTATTTATCAAATATTACGACACGCTGAGCCAATCGCTGCTTCACAGAAAGATTTCTTTACTGCTCTGGAATGGATAGTCCTGCTTGCCAAAGTTTACCTTTAGAAATAGAAAACAGATACTTTGCATAAGAATTGAGATACTGTAAATAAAAAACATATATGAAAATAGAGAAAGAATATAATTCTTAAATATGCTTTTTGACAACATTCAAAGTCTTTACTAATGATTAATTAATCTTCTTTAATTGTAATATACAAAAAATTTCTTTTCACAGAATCCTTATAAGACCGCCAAGGAATAGGAGAGAATCACGGTGCAAATAGACCAGGCAAGAACTGAGTACAGAACGAAAGTGATGCCTGCAATGGACCATCCGACAAAGAGGCATGCAAATTGAGCAAGCTCACCACTGCAGCAGAACAAATCCTGTATAAAGACACACACAATGTGGTTCGTCAATCCAACATCTTGTAAGAGTTAGGCCTATCGCAGAAGGGAACATGCAGTAAGCCATTATAGGAGAGAGAGAAAGAGAGGGGTGGGGGGGGGGTAAGAATTCGCAGAGGTCATGTTGTGGATGATGTTATCAACCTCTAAATAGATCCTAGTTTGCCAATGTATGTCTGCAAAATCTAACGGTTTCTTTCATTAGAGATATGGCGATGATAAAGGTTTCTTTCATTAGAGATACAGATAAAGGTTTCTATCATTACAGATATGGCAATGATAAAGGTTTCTTTCATTAGAGATATGGCGATGACAAAACGTTTTTTCATTAGAGATATAGCGATGATAAAGGTTTCTTCCATTAGAGATATGGCAATGATAAAGGTTTCTTCCATTAGAGATATGGCAATGATAAAGGTTTCTTTCATTATAGATATGGCAATGAGAAAGGTTTCTTTCGTTATAGATATGGCAATGATAAAAGTTTCTTTCATTAGAGATATGCGATGATAAAGGTTTCTTTCATTAAAGATAAGCAATGATGAAGGTTTTTTTCATTATAGATATGGCAATGATAAAGGTTTCTTTCTTTAAAGATATTGTAATGATAAAAGGTTTATTTCATTACAGATACGGCGATGATAAAGCTTTCTTTCATGAGGGATATGGCGATGATAGACATTTCTTTCATTAGAGATATGGCAATGATAAAGGTTTCTTTCATAAGAGATATGGCAATGATAAAGGTTTCTTGCTCTACAGATGTTGCAATGATAAAGGTTTCTTTCATAAGAGATATGGCAATGATAAAGGTTTCTTGCTCTAAAGATATTGCAATGATAAAGGTTTCTTTCATTAAAGATATGGGGATGATAAGGGTTTCTTTCATTAGAGATATGGCGATGATAATTATTTATTTTATTAGAGATATGGCTATAATAAAGGTTTCTTTTATTAAAGATATGCGATAATAAAGGTTTCTTTCATTAGAAATATGGCGATAATAAACATTTCTTTCATTAGAGATATAGCGATGATAAACATTTCTTTTATTAGAGATATGGTGATGATAAAAGTTCTTTCATTAGAGATATGGCAATGATTTTGGAGGATTAAGAACTCTTTACCATACTCAGTGGAATAATTTTTTCAGGCGGAGAACATTTCTGTACTGAGTTTGCTATTAAAATGTGGTCAAGAGAACTTTTAAGTTAGGCAATAAAGGACAGGCCTTAATTGCCCATACTGCATGCTTTTTTTTACTGGAACAATTTCTCCAGTTCAGCCTTAATTGCCATGGTTTTTGATAGTGATGTAAATAATGAATGCTTCTTGGATGATTATCTCACTTACATCAGTCCATATCTGAGAGAATTTAGGTGAAATAAACATTAACCAAATTTTTCAGGGTTGAACATGGAAAGACTTACCACATAGTGTGATGGGAGTTTCCAAAGAAGAATGAGATCAATGAGCAAATACTGACTATTGTAGAGGACTCTCTAGTGAGGAAGCCAGCAAGGTTTTATTTGCTAATAAAGCAAGGAATTCCAATAAATCAGTTTGAAGGAGGCAACTTTCACTTGATCGTATCAAGAGTATAATGAATTTTTAACTGCCACAATGGCAAGTCTCGATTAAGTAGCTTGGCAGTTGTATTGAACGTGGTTATGCTAATCTGGTACAAAGAAATGACATTGATCAAATTATCAATGTATTTGCATCCCAGGAGGGTCGTAAGCCTTCATTCTTTTCAGCATATTTTTCATTTTTTTATCTGTTTACAGAACAGTGAGAAATAAACATAGAGACAATCGTGTCTGTCATCGTTTTGTTCATGTTTGCTAGAATGAGTGATTGATTTATATGTTGAACTATATTTAAACGCTTATTATGTCGAAGGGGTTTATATAACAAATGAATCATTCTCTTGGGTAAGCATATGCTGAAGATTTACTTTTTTTTCTCGGACAATTCTGGTTTTCTCTAAAAAAAATCTCCCCCCCCCCCCTCCCTCTCTCGAAAAATGGGGTTTATATACCAAATGAATAACCTCCTCAGGTTACCATATGCCGAAGATTTACTTTTTCTTTTTTCTTGGGCAATTCTAATTTTTCTCGAGAAAAAATAGCTCGGCCCCCCAGAAAAATTGTCCCATACGCCTATGTCTAAGCATAAATCAGGATTTATATTAAAAATCTTAAATCTTTCCCCCCTAATATACACTGTTCTGCAATGAATATGATTTGTTATTAGCCCAGAATGTAAGAAGGGTCAAAATTTAATGTTTACATTGTTAAAATGTTGTTTTGTCTACTTGAAATTACTCTTTGTGCTACTTGCAAAAAAAATTGAATTCTGCTTCTGCTCAAACTCTGAAAGAGCTCAAACCTTCAATCAAAAAACACATTTGGTCAAAACAAATTGTAAACCAAAACCATCACCAGTTTTTTTTTTACCTCACATATGTCATTCATAACCTACAATATCATTTGATGTTATTTTTGTTTTTTCAAGTACCCCTCAGTTGTTTAAGAGGAAAGTACTGCAGCATCACATTGTCTTGATATTAAAGGATTAGTTCAGGGGTCAAGCAAGTAAATCTTATATCAAAAAGGACTTCAAAAGAAACAAAATGGTGAAGAAACCATTCAAAAATCTTACTCCATTAAGGAGATATTTAAGTTTTAAGTTTGGTATAATTTGTGTAGAAACGACTGAAATCAGACTAATTGTGATGTCATAGCCTCAGATTCCTCAAAGTCTTTATGTATTCTATCATATGTTGTCCTGAAATTTTGTGGCCTAAAAACCATGGGATATGTCAAAAAAGTAGTAAAACTGAATCTAGAAAGGGTATTTATAATATACCACCTGTAGAAAATTTGAAGAAAAATATTTTGAATAGTGAAAAAATTCAATAAACTTTCTTTTAAATACATAAAGAATTTGAGGAATCTGAGGCTGTGACATCACAACTAGTCTGATTTCAGTCGTTTCTACATAAGTGATACCACACTTTAAACTTGAATATCTCCTCAACGGAATCAGATTTGGCAATGCTGTCTTCATCATTTTGTTTCATTTAAAGTCCTCTTTTATATAAAATGGACATGCTTGACCACTGAACTTGTCCTTTAAGTTATCACTACCTTTTACTTTCCCTCAAAGATTGTGGCAGAGCAACAGAGAAATCAAATAAGTACTATAGTTCTAAATCAAAAAATGAGCTGAAATAAATGCAGTATCAGGACTGTATCTGTATTTACATCAGTCATTTAGCTTGCATGAAAGCTACAGCAACACCAACTGAAGAAGAATGCTGTGACTGACAGTGATACAGCATCGAATGATTTCTCTATCGATCCTGTTTTTTTACAGCATACTTCATACATGATAAAATGAATAAGTGTCTATACTATATGTGAAATATTGTTTCATGAGATGATTCTTTCATATTATATCTATCTTTGTTTTACCCGCAGTAATGAATTGGATCAGTACATTTTGATATTGGAGCAGTGTAAGACATGAATATGGGTGCCACAATAAATCTTTGCATCAACAGAAAAGGTAAGCAAGATGCAGATGGTTTAATGTCTTATGCAAACTATCATTATTGTTCCTTTAAAAAACTCAACTTGGAAAAAATAAAGTGCCATGTAACTGGTTAATGGTCAATAATTACCATCTTTAACAATAATGTTATTAATATTAAACAATTAATTTGTATAGTGCAAAATCATATTAAGCATCTTTATGCGCTGTACAAAGAGAAATAATGGGGAAGAGCAGGAAAATAAGTATAACTTTTTAAGGATTCTTTTAGAATATATTGATGAGATTTTTTGTTCATTTTCTGACACCATTTTCTAAAAGTCTTTTATTTGTAGTACTTCACAGACACATACTGTACTTCAAAAGGCTGCAATAAAAGATTAGTGACATCTAGAACATTTACCTCACAGTTTGGTGCAAATTTTTTTTGGCAAGTCTGGTTAAAATAGCATACTAAGTTTCAGACAAACAGCAAATCAAAATTTGAGCATTTTTAGGGTATGTATGATATGTGATGTAATGCAGTATGATATACAATATGTTTATAGCGGAATTTAATTGGATTTTAACAAACAAAAAGTAATTTCAATAAAAAGTGTGAAGCAGATTTTCCAGGGGGAAGGAAAACCACATTGTGTTAAAAGTTACCTTTCATTCAAATATTGATGTATGTCTGTTACAGAGGAACTTTTTCCCTTAAAAATGAAAAATTGCTATCATGATCTTAGTTTAGATCTGCTCATTGGGTTGGGGACTTTCTAGTACTGTGGTGGTGCCACATTTGGTTGTTTATTGGTTTATACCACTCATGTGAAACATTCAGCCTCTCCTTAAAACGGTTCATTCACACAGAAGAGGGGATGGAATTCGGTGAATGAAAAATTTGCAGTGACTTGAAATAACTTTGAATTCTGTTTGAAACTTGGAAGCACATTGGATCATTCAAATCGTCTTCAAGCACATCCAGATGAAAGCAGTATCACAACATCAACAGACTGACAGTGACAAGGAGATGTGGCACAGCCCTCTGACTACATCACTTGTATGCCTTATAGTCATTCTCGGGCCTATCCCATGATTGTTTGTGATAGGTTGCTTCAGCTCTCATAATAGGGCTTTAATATTATAGGTTATCTGAGCTCCCGTGGTGGGGACTGCTCCTCAGTAGTGTAATGTATACCCCTTATTTGCAACTATTCATGATCTTCTATTGGTCAAGAGTTTTATTCTCCAATGGATTGCTTAGAAACAGTGCCCTTCATGTCCCACTATATTCACTCCCAACTGACAGTTTGCCCCACATTGCACAGAAGAAGAACCACTTGAATGCATGACAGATGGACAGACTTATTTAGAGCTAGAATGTTAATTAAACCAAGTCTGGAGTTCCATGTTACACAAGTGATTCATAAAAGTTTCAGAAGTAAACATTCCTACCAGGGGTGTAACAACATGGTTGGTAAGTAGCAGAGACATCACTATAGGGGGGGGGGGGGTGGCTCCCCAAAAAATTGGACGCCAGATGAAAAATGAATATGGCACTTGGAAATCAACCATTTCTCTTCGGGGAACCCTCATAAATCCACCCACTTAGGAAACTGATGCCTCTACTCATAAATAAAGGGTACACATCTCGAAATTAGGTATGAAATTACTCATATAAATCACAAAATAACCTTTTTCTCTTAATAAACAATCGAATCTAAGAGTTTTATAAAGCTTAAGCGTTTATCCCCTCCAACAGTTGTTCTTGAGAGGCAGGAGTGCTGTAGATCGTCTATTGGTGTTGTACATCTATTTTACGGACATACACTCAATGCGCATGCGTTATAATCATGGCGTCCAATTCAACCCGACAGAGGGCCTAATTGAATTAGTATATAACTTTTCTTAGGCTCTTGGTTTGTAATTTTCCCTAAGATAAAATCATTTTTTTTTTAAGTTTTAAAGACAATTGGTTTCACTTCACGAATTGGTAAGTTGATTTTTTCATGATTTTTATCCTTTTTTGTATCTGTCGGTTGTCAATTTTATTAGTTTTTTTTATCATAGGCTGTAGTGCGAAAAGTAGTGCTCGCATTGTGACATAAAATGATGTCATTAATTCTTAAAAGTCGTATCTTTTATCGTGTATCCATACGATAAATGTGTGTTCCTCGGTTTTAGAGCAAATTGCCCTGATCTAGAACAGAGATTAAATGGAAATTCATTACTCGAATTCGAATTGATTGTCACGTGATTTTGATTAAAGCTTTTAAGGTCGATCGATGTCATGTTTCCGACTGTTAGTGAACTTAAGGTAAAGTTTCCTTCAGTTTAAAATGTTTATTTTATTTTATTTCTTTAACGAATAACTTTTCTGATGAGCTCTGAGGTCCCTAGCATTATGTATGACTGTTCGTTCAATGACTGGTAGCTTGTAACTGCCTTTTAAGAACCTTTGCATAAACTTTTGGGGATTCTCTTCAAGATATGCGGTTAGTCTTCTTCATTCAAAAAGGTATTATTTCATTTTTGTAGCATTTTTAATTATGCGACTGTTTTCGGAAGTGAACAAATTTTGTCTAGGCTTCATTTTCAAAGTTGGAATGATGCCATCATGGACTTAGCACGTCAGTAGTAAAGAGGAATGCATGCGGAAAAGTTTGTGGAAAGAAAGTCAAATGAATCTAAAATATGAGCACAGGTTTAAAGATGGGCCCCATTGTAGATGTATTAAGATTCATGAAATATATTTTTTTAACAAATTCACCCATTGCCAATTGGACCACCATCTTTACATTATAGACTTGTTATACAACATTTGTTTCATTAATCATAATGTGCTGATGTGAAGCTAGTTAAAAACTTACTTTACCAGCAAGCTAATAGGATATATTTTTAGTATCACTTTCTTAAGTCAAATCATTAAAAAGTAAGAACCTAAAGAACCATAGTCCTTAACATATATCATAATCATATTACAACTAGAGGACAACAATTCTACACTTAAAATAAATTAGATAAAAGAATATTTGGAATGTATATCAAATAATCAATCTCAACATATATACAGGCCTAATATTTAAGGTCTATAGATAGGTATATAAACAGATAGAATTACACCAGTTAACAAATAAATAGTTTTATGAATGGTTTCACAATTTAAGATATACTGGTTGGCGGATAAAAGGCTTTCTTGGACTTGCACACATTTATTGTGGTCAAAAGCACAGTATTCAAAAGGGAAAATTATTGTTGGAAATTGCCAGTTGTCGTTTTGTTTTAAAGTGAAAATTTGTCTATACCTGAAATTTTAGACAGGAAGATACAGTTCTCTTTATACTTTATGACAAGTTGCTAGTCATTAAACAAGAAAAGTATAATGAGGATATTCATATTTTTTCACTTGCGAATTCAGCATACTAAAATGCAGAATTGCAAGACCCAGCTTTCCAAACAAATATGTTCATTTGTTTTTTATAATTTTATGAAGAATTTGATCAATTTTGCACAAACAATGGAAGCCATGTGTGTGTAAAATAGAATGCAGAAAATATTGTGCGAGCCATGATATGTCATTTGATTTGAAAAAAATGTCGAGGGATGACGGAATTTATGACATATTGTTCCTTCATTATGCCATACTAAATTACAGCACTTCAATATTTATTAGGTGTAGCTGTGTTGTGTGACTGCATTCCTTTTTATTTTCCAACCTGAAATATTAAACATACACAATGAACGTATGTAGACGTCCATTCTGCTCACTAAAGCACCTTCTAATTTTCTGTTTTCTCTTGTTTCTTTAGACAATGAGCAAGCTACTACCTATGTTGCCTCCAATTTACTCAGAGCAGACTGCATGAGCAGAGTGTAACTCACCCAGCGCAACAACCGAGGCCCAATTGACTCCAGATGCCTCAGTAGGTGATCTAAGAATCTCAACTTTTGAGAGAAGGCACTTTCCAGCCCACGTTGCTGCACAACTCCCAGAGAGCTACAGGACCATTCCTGGATACACATTCAGTCCTGACAACTCAGACCTGCTGGACGATCGAGTCAACAATGACCTTGACCGTAATGCAGACTGGGCACGTTGCAAAATATATCTATTTGTACACAAATTTGTTAGCATATATGCTTGTATTGTGTATACAAATAATCTACTTATGCTAAGAAATAGAGATTATCACCTCTTCAGTTGGATTTACAATTTGAGACACTATCGCAATGTAAAATCTAGGCAGTAATTGAATTGGAAATTTCTGATCAATTTAGCAACAGACTACATATGTTTGTGCTCATAGGCGTGATTTTCCATACCAAATGTGTGTGTGTGTGTGTAGGGGGAGGGGGAAGAGGGGAAGGCAAAATCATAAAACATGCTCATAAACAAAAAAACACCACTGATACAAAAATATGCATTCAGAAAAAAGTTGGGGGCAAGTGCCTCCTTGCCCCCAAATTGTGCCTATGTTTGTGTTCATACCAGATCACTTTAAAACTCTCTAGTATTTCCAGATTAACTGCATTGTCACAACATATCAAAATCCTTTTTAAAGCTTTAAATTTGATTGGGGGGTTTACATAATATTTTGATAACTTTGAATAATGAATGCTTTTTGCCTAATAATTTGCAAACCTCTTGTATTAATTGCAGCTGACAAAGAGGACACATTCTGCTACGCCCTATCACCAATACCATCAACTACATGTGATGAAGTGACTGCTGTTTCCAATGATTCTTTTGCCGAAGAATTTGACAAGCGACATCAATCTGCCCTGCCGAGGAAATTTCTCAAACCTCCTAAATCAGCCAAAGCACGCACCCCCGTGCAAATTCCACCACCACCACCTTGTTCTCCAGAGGAGATCTTTGCAGACTTTTATGTGAATGGTGAGAAGGTCTACATGGGATGTACATAAAACCACCACTAACAAGAAAGGCAACACAGTGGCTCTAGAACAGCCTGTCAAGGAAAACCGCTTCTCTACAAGCATGGAGAAAGAGGATGTTAGGTTAACTTCCTGGACATCACAAATACTCTCCAGCCATGCACTACTGCCCTCCTCTACAAGCATGGAGAAAGAAGATGTTAGGTTAACTCCCTGGACATCACAAATACTCTCCAGCCATGCACTACTGCCCTCATCTCAATACTGCCATTTAGCAAGCCAAAAAGCATTGCTAACAGAGCAATCAACCAAGCTTCAATTGGCCGACCACATAGCTCAGTGGTCAGAGGCAACAAAGCAGCCACACAAGTAAGGGACATACCTATGGTATATAGACATTTCAAAGATGGAATGCTATGGTCCTTTAAGACTCCTGTCACTATACCAACCATACTGTAGATTTATATTGTGGACATACGCCACCTAAGTCTCGGTCTGTTTACTAGTTTCATTGTAGAATAAATATGCAAGATAGAACAGTAATAAATCTCTTCGCATCTCTTTATTGATATCCATCGAGCATATAAATATAGTGCCAGAAGCGGAATAAAACTCTCAATTTTCAGTTGTGAATTTCTTCGAACGGATACGTGACTCAATCTCGTCAAATATCACTCATAGTAAGCACAGTAAAATAACTTGCAAACAGCCTAACGTGATCGCATATACATCGCTAATGTAACTCATATAACACTAGGTCCACACCAAAAATAGACTGAACACTCTTAAGTTGAATCATATTATTATTATCATCAACAATAACAATGGCCGAAGCATTAGGTAGACCCGATACCCTATCTTTTGATGGCACTGTCGCCGAAAATTGGTTAATTTTTGAATAGGAATTTGACATTTTTATTGCCGCTGCACACAGTGATAAGCCAGCGAAAGTGCAGGCTGTTATCCTAAATCTGGCAGGCCCAAAAGCCATCGAACGTGAGAGATCTTTTGTTTATACAGCGGAGGTCAAAGAAGGGACAGTTGTTATTACTGCGGGAGAAAGTAGAAATGACCCTGACTGCCTTAAATTGAAAATTTTGCAAAATTTGTGATCCCCATACCATCATAACTGTTGAACGACACAGACTCAATACCAGACAACAAAAACAAAGAGAATCCATAGAAGCGTACAATAGCGACCGTCGTAACAAAACAAAGCCATGCAAATTCAATGATTTTCATGATGAGATGATTCGCCACAAACTTGTTTGTGGGATCTTGAATGATAGGGTCAGGAAATTACTTCTTCGTGAAAGTGATTTAACGTTAAGCAAAGCGATCACTATCTGCCAAATTAATGGACAGACAGAGGAACATTTAAAGACATTATCAAACCAAACGAAAGCGGTCAGTACACCTACACATGTTGATGCCATCAACAAAAGATCGTACAAAAACAGATCAAATACCCCGCGCCATTAAATCAACACTTTCAAAACATCTCAAATTCAAAACTGTAAAAACTGTGGAGGCAAACTACGATGCAAAAAGAGAGCGGTGCTTCACGTTCGGCAAACAGTGCCGTAAATGTGAAAAATGGAATCACTTTGCTCAATTTTGCCGGTCATCAGCCTCGGCCCCATTTCGCAAGCGTACTTAACACATCGTTAATCAAGTCGAGATAGGACATGATCTGGAAGATGACTTTGAATCATTTGTCATTGATGGTCTACAAGATAAGATAGCTAAAAATAAAATACATAGCATGGTGAGAATCAACAATAAAAGCGTAGACTTCAAAGTAGACACTGGTGCTAAGTGTAACATGCTACCGTACTCCTCATACAAGTATGTAAATAGCGGTGAACAAATCAATACCACAGAAATAACAAAGCTAGTAGCTCACAGTGGCACAACCGTAATGACACTTAAAACAGCCAATTTTTCGTACCACATCAATGGCAAAGCGCATGACATCAAATTTCACAAAGTTGATAAAGCAGTAACTCTTATCCTTGGCCTCATAGACAGTATCACCCTGGATTTAATTTCCCTTGGAAAGGACGTATATCACATTGACACTACCGATTCAGATATCTCACGCCAAATGTCTACTGATTATCCCGATTTCTTCGACAATAAGCTTGGCAAACTGCCCGTCACAAACAAAATGAAACCTAGCAAGGACAAGACACCAGTTGTCTGACCGCCACGTAGAATACCTGTAGCGATGGAGGCCAAAGTCAAGGCGGAGCTAGAGCGTATGACTGACACTGGAGTCATAGCTCCGATATCAGAACCGACGGAATGGGTTTTGTCAATGGTAGCAACATACAAAAAAAAATAGCGACATCAGTTTGTTGTGCTCCTTAAAATTTTAAACAGTCAGACCCGACCTGATAAATAAGCAGGTCGGGTCAGACTTTTCCTCTTTATTTTTTTTACTATGAAAACCACAAGTAATTAGAATCAAATTCCCTTATCAATGGCCCCATTGTATTTGTTCTCCTGGTTGAGCAGTTATTCTACGTAAGATAAGTGGTCTCATTATTTGTTACAATAAGTTTGTGGTCATAATTTACTGGAACAAATTTTTAAGGAAAAGGACAAGTCATGGATGAGATATAAATAATTATCCTTATCTCTCATTTTTCAGGTCTTTGTAGAAAGAGTTTAACATTATAAGTACAAGTTAGTGTGAAGTTTATTTGTATGCATATGCTTGTCAGTGAACTTGATTTCAATTTTAAAATTACCCATAATACTTCATTTTGCATTAAGTCTTTTTTACTTCTCTGGCTGTATTTTTACCACAAATATGGATTTGCTTCTGCTTTCCCAAGAACAAAGTGTTATTTGAGGATTTCAATTTTGTTATGCGAGTGACTTGCATGGAAATTAAACTGTTTATGCTATTGAATTAAAATCATGGAAGGTGTCAACCATCTGCATTCAATAAATAAGTATCAGTGTCCACATTGTAAAACATATGAAGTCTACAAACTGAAACAAATCATTTGGCATATAGGCACAGTACATAGCCAAGAACCAATTTTTTTTTGTATATGTTGTGGCATAAATGGATGCACCAAAATATATAAGATCATTAAGTCTTTTACAAACCACCTCTGCTGCCACCATAAAGAAGACGATATATGGAACATTGGAAACAGTGCTAGAGAGGAGGGGTGTTCACAAGATGAAAATTGCGTAGGAGATGAAGTTACTAATATGGTACCTCCAGTAGTAAGTGACTATGAAAAGACCCTCATGATGTTTGTGTTGAATGTTAGAGAAAAAAACCACCTTCCATTATTCAGTTGTCAATAAGTCGATGTCACATTTGGTAGACAATGTTGAGAGTAGTGGCTTAAAAAATTGTGAAAATGTACAAGTTCCTTTGGAAAGACATCGATGGTTAATATTAGGGCAATGGAAGATGTAAGTCTTGTTTTGTCCATAGAAGAAAGAGTACAGCGACTAAAACTATCTTCTGACAGAAGCAAATCAGATAAATGATTTAATTGAAAGAATGAATCTTATCGAGCCTGTTGAATATATTATAGGTAAAGAGGTTGGAAAAGATGAAACCTTTTAGCACATTCCATTGGTAATGACTTTACAATTATTATTAGTTCATCCTGATATTTGAAACAAAGTTATAAATGGGCATAAGCTCACAAATTCAGACTCTAGGAAAAAAAAATTGTGACTTTTGTGATGGACTGTTGGTTGAACAAAATGAACTGTTTGTAAAAGCACCCATGTCTCTTCAGATACAGTTGTATGTAGATGAATTTGAAATTAACAATCCATGAACTGGCATGGAGTGTGTCAGGTCAGTTTTTCCTGCTACTGGTATCATGTAATCCAGTACAACCTGTCTCATGGTCGAGTAGTCGGCAACTAAACCGGTCCCCCCCCCCACCCCCCTTTTGGGTGTGGTGGGTGGCTAGCAACCCAGTAGGATTACATACAATACCTGCAAAGGGCGGATGAGCTCCTTTTGAGCCAACGGCCAGCTAGCTAGAGTTGATGCCTCGATAAAAGCACCCAGAGGTGAGGATTAGCGCCCCCCTCTGTTCTTTAGCTGATAAACACTCCTATATGTTATGAATCACAATAATGTCAATTTGTTATGTCATGGTGGTTTGAGGCCCCCGAGCAACCACTCCGTCTGTAATGCTACTCGCTGTTGATGCGCATCCTTTGTCTAATGACGCGTCATATCTAAAGCCTGCAAAGGAGCGGTATGAAGCGGAGGCGACATGGTTCCTGTGGTCGACAACGTCTTGATTTTACTATCGGCAGTTGGAATGTAACAACACTCAATACCTCATTGGCTGCTGAACATTTAGAAGCCACTCTCAAAACATACAGTTACGATCCTATTGCGCTTGCTGAGACCCACAACATTGGACAAGAGACCAGACTTGATGGTCGACTTATTCTATCTGGTGGACAAACCCACTATGCTGGTGTTGGTGTTCTACTTTCTCGCAGAACACTGAAAGCCGTGGTTTCAGTGGAATGCATCTCTGACAGACTTATGGCAGTTCGTGTCAAACTGAGGAAAGGTTGCCTCCTCTTTGTAGCAGTCTATGCCCCTACATCTACAGCAGCTGATGACATGGTGGATACTTTTTATGAGCAACTAGAGTCCTTTATCCACTCAAGATCATCAAAAGATGATATCCTGATTATTGCTGGTGATTTCAATGCTAAACTTCGATCCAGTCGAGACGATCCTGATGTGATTGGTCCCCACACACTTGGAGTGCGTAATACGCGCGGCACTCGTCTGTTGGATTTCTGCACATCTTACAAGCTCACAGCTGCTAACACTTGGTTCTGTAAAAGACCTCTTCAAAAAATTACTTGGATAAGTAGAGCAGGCAACGCCAAGAATGTGATTGATTTCATCCTTGTCCCACAATCCATTCACAACTGCATAATTGATTGCCGCACCTTCTCTGCTTTTTTTGACACTGACCACCATCTCCTTTTAAGCAATATTAAGCAAAAATTTAGCTCTCCTTCTAGAAAAACGCATGTGGCCAGACGTAATATTAGTGCTTTATGTAATCCTGATGTCGCTCGTTGTTTCCGCGAGAATGTTGCAATGCATATTGGTGCTCATTCTGACTTATCTGAAATTACAACCACAGTAAAAGAGTCAGCAACTACAACGTGTGGCCACACAAAGACCATGAAGAAGAAGGCTTTTCTCACAGAAGACACTCTCAATCTCATCAGCCGCAAGCACAAAGCTTTCAGAACGGGCTCAGAAGACTACAACCTGCTCCGTAATGCCACAAGAAGAGCTTGTAAAAGAGACCTCCACAACTGGCTGAAAACACAGTCTGATTGCATGAATGAAGCTTTTCACCGCAATGACAGCAAATCCTTGTTTGAAATAACCAGACGTATTACTCTCACCAACGCTTCACCCACCCCCACCATTAAAAGTGCTATTAGTCACTCACTTAAATCTACAGAGGAAGAAGTTGCCCATTGGCATGATTACTCTCGGCTATTGTTTAGATCCAACCTTCCAGCAGTTTCTACAACTCCATACACTGCCTGCGAAGTTTCTCTCCCATCACTATCCGACACAGTGCAGGCTATAAAGATGCTCAAGAATAATAAAGCTCATGGATGTGATGAACTTCAAGCTGATTTCCTCAAGGAAGCCTGCAAGGATACATCAGTCTTAACAGCTATTCATGTAGCAGTTTAAGAGATTTGGAAAACTGGTATCTGGCCAGAGGAAGCTACAATATCAACCTACGTGGCACTCTTCAAAAAGGGTGATTCAGGGACATGTTCGAACTACCGCACACTAGCTTTGATCAGTCACTCCAGTAAAATAGTTTTGTATCTCCTCCTCAATAAACTCCAAGCTATTGCCATCGTTGAAGTCAGCCTCAACCAATGCAGTTTCATTCCTGGCAGATCTACAACTGATGCCATATTTCGCTTTAAACTTATGGCTCAAGCTCATATAGCAGTAAAGAAGCCCCTCCACGTCACATTGGTTGATTTAAAAAAAGCATTTGACAGTGTCATCCACACAAAGATGTTGGACGTACTCCAAGACTTCAATGCCCCTGCTGATGTGCTTCGCCTTATTGCTAACCTTTACTCCAGAGCTAAGGGCACCCTGACATAGAAAGGTTTAAGTAAACCAATGTTCAAGACACCAGTTGGAGTGCGGCAACTATTTTCAACCTTTACACAGAGGCAATGATGCGTGAATGGACTCAGGCTACTGAACATCTTGTACCTCCAGATGTTGAAGGCTCTACTACCAATGAACTACGATATGCAGATGATATTGCACTCCTGGCACTAAGTGCTAATGATGCAGAAATCCAGCTACAGTCGCTTAGTGTCATTGCTTCGCAATATGGTCTCCAACTACACCCTGATAAAACTGAGTACATGGTAATACAGCCCACACTGGATAACCTCTCAATTTCATACAATGGTACTGCTATCAAACGTGTCCCTTCATTCCGCTACCTTGGCTCAGTCCTGTCCTACAAAACTGATGATTCTGCAGAAATACGAAGCCGCATTGCAATGGCAAAGCAGAGCATTAACCAGTGTAGTTACATAAAATCCACTCACATTGACTTAGAGGTGAAGATGCTTCTCATCAAGTCCCTTGTCATGGCCAGACTTACATATGGTGCATCAACCTGGACTATAAAGAAAAATAACCTGGCAGCTCTTGATGCATTTGGAAGAACTATCTGGCGGCGCCTGCTTGGACTAACATGGTCTGACAAAATTTCCAATGACCACCTACAACATCTGATTGGAGATAGATGGCTTTTTTCATCTGACATAATCCTGGAGCAACAAGCTAAGTGGCATGGACATTGTGTTCGTAAAGGCCTTGCCCCAATGATATCAGGCCTTCCCTCTGGTACCAAAAGATATGCTGGGCGCCCTCGTGCCAGGTGGATGGATGGCCTGAAAAGTTGGAGTGGATTGTCTGCATCTAATCTGGCTAGTGCAGGGTGGTCCCGAATTCCACTTCAAAAACTTCAGCCAGACACATCCTATTCAATGACCCTAAGGAGTGCGTCAACGAGCCGCTAGGCTTATAGCGATTGATTGATTGATTGAACTTGCAAGTTGTTTATTTTGTTCTGGGTAATTTAGAACCAAAATATACGTCAAAGGTTTATGGTTTGCAGTTAGTTTGTTTAGTTAAATCAAAATATGTGAAAAAATATGGAATACATTATGGAATACATTATATAAATACATATGGACCATTCTACAACCTATGATCAATGATTTGAAGATTTTGGAAAATGAGGGTATACAAGTTTCAGTAACAGAAAATGAAATGCTTAATGTCAAGGGAACAGTGGCAAATACTTGTCAGTACCTTGGAAATCACCAAATTGGAGGTTACATGGAAAGGTTTTCAGCAATGGGCTTTTGTCGTTTTTGTATGTGCACAAGGGAACAGTTGAAAAGTGGTGAGTTAAAACTTAGATGCATTCCTCGAAAGAAATAAAGAAAGGTGTAAAGTACCAAGCAGACCTCGCCTCTGAAGACCATAACTTGGCTACAATCTATGGTGTAAAGAAAAGTTCTGTTTTAAATGAACTTGCATATTTTCATGTCACTCAAGGGCAGCCTCCTGATATCAAGTAACAAAAGCAAGCAGTAAGAATTGCAGAGAAAAGATGGAAAAGAAACAAAACGAGAGACAATTGGGAAACATTGAAATCAGAGAGGTCCAGGTATTTTGTTATGCTGAACAATCAAAAGAAAGAACAATCAGTGATGCAGTTAAGGAATGTGGGCATGACTCAAAACGCCTTTATAGTTTAGCTAAATCAATCATGGGAAAAGATGTACAAAACCCCTTACCTGTAGTCTTAGGAAATGATGAGGTTTTATCAAAGAAGTTTATAGAATTCTTTTTACAAAAGATTACAAACATAAGAGAAGAGCTAAAGGATTCTGAGCTATTCAATCCTCCTATGAGAATGGTATCTGTCAGACTGAATGCTTTTGCTAATGTTACAGAGGATGAACTTATCAGTACTATTAATAGCATGCCATCAAAATCTTGTGACAATGATGCTTTACCAACAAACCTTCTAAAGAATGTTTTAAGTGCAGTTATTAAACCTCTTACAAAAGTAGTAAATACTTCTCTTGAATGTGGTGCCTTTGCTAATGACTGGAAAAAAGCCATCATTAGACCTCTTGTAAAGAAACACAATTTGGACTTGAATTTAGCCAATTATAGACCAATCAGCAATCTACCATTTATCTCCAAAGTTGCTAAAAAAGTTGTGCTGAAGCAATTGAATATTCATTGTGAAAAGTGGGCCCCCCTTCCACCGTATCAGTCAGCTTACCGTCCCAATCATAGCTGTGAAACTGCAATAGTTAGTTTGGTAGATGATTTATTCTGGGGTTTTGAGAGAAAACAGGTCACACAAATGTGTTTTATGGATCTCTCAGCGGCATTCGATACTGTTGACCATGAAGTTTTACTAAAAGTGTTGTCTGCTCAATATGGTATAGACCAATTGTCACAAAAATGGTTTACTGAATATTTGTCATGCAGAAGGTGTTGTGTTAAGGTTAATAATTCTTATTCAACCTACAAACCATTAGATTTCAGTGTTCCACAAGGAAGTCTCTTGGGACCCGTTTTATATTCAATGTATGCTAGTACATTGCAATATGTCATTCCTAATTGCTTTCAACTGCACGGGTACGCTGATGATCATGCGATTAAGCAATCTCACCAACCTACCATTCAGGATGCCACTAAAGTCAAAAATGAAATATCACACACCATGCCGCAAGTTAAAATCTGGATGGATCAAAATAGACTCAAACTTAACGACACGAAAACTGAATTTATACAGTTCGGGTCAAGACAAATGTTATCCAAATGCCTTGTTGACAGTGTCCCTATCAATGGTGGAATTGTGAAAGCTGCCACTTGTGTGAAATATTTAGGGGTTCATTTAGATACAAATTTGGCATTCAAAACTCAGATCAGTGCAAGGTGCAGGGCTGCCATGGCTAATCTCAGACTAGTTCGTAGCATAAGAAATGTACTAACATTTGATGCATGTCACGCTATTGTGTTAGGATTAGTTATCAGCCACTTGGATTACATAAATTATATTTTCTTAAACACACCTGATTTTGATATTGCTAAGTTACAACGAATACAGAATATGGCAGCAAAGCTAGTTTTGAGAAGAGGGAGAAGAGAAAGTGCCTCTCAGGCACTGCGTGATTTACATCGGCTCCCTATCAAGTCCCGAATTATTCATAAAGTGTTGACCCTGATATACAAGTCTGTTGTTGAAAAGTCGGCCCCAGATTACCTTAGGTGTAAATTTTCATTAGCCACTAATTCAACCAGATCCCTCCGCTCCTGTAATGTTGCCTACAAATTGGTGATTCCACGTACTCAGCGTAAAACATTTGCCTCAAGAGCTATTAGTGTTGCAGGAGCGGAACTCTGGAACAAACTTCCAAATAACATCAAACTTTCTCCCAATGTAAACATTTTTAAAAGGCAGCTGAAAACACATCTATTCCCTTCTTAATTTTTGAAATTGCATTTTTCACATTTTTATCTTTTTATATCCAGTGTTATATACCATTTATACAAAGTAATATTTTTCTAAACCATTTTATCGATTTCCAAATTACTTTTTATATTCAACTTTTTACTGTAGTTTTGTTATGAGTATTGTATTTTCCTTTATCCGATTTTGATATTTATACGTACATGATTATATATTTTTTTCCTATATTTGTATTTTAATTGTAAAGCGCAGCCCAAAACCATGTTATGGCATGCGCTATATGAAATAAAATAAATAATAATAATATAGCTCCTGATATACTGGAAGGGGTTGAAGGGCAGCCTCCTGATATAGCTCATGATATACTGGAAGGGGTTGAAGGGCAGCCTCCTGATATAGCTCATGATATACTAGAAGGGGTTGAAGGGCAGCCTCCTGATATAGCTCATGATATACTGGAAGGGTTGAAGGGCAGCCTCCTGATATAGCTCATGATATACTAGAAGGGGTTGAAGGGCAGCCTCCTGATATAGCTCATGATATACTGGAAGGGGTTGAAGGGCAGCCTCCTGATATAGCTCATGATATACTGGAAGGGGTTGCATCTGTAGTAATATCAAGGTATCATTTCAGAGTTCATAAATAAAACAAATTGGCACTTAATACTTTTAATTTAAAATCCACTCCTTTTTTGGCAAAAACTGTGAAAAAACCGTAGCGTGTCTTACGGACTCAGACAAAGCACTTTTTTTTTTCCAGTCTTATCTTTGTATGTGAGGCACAACATATAGTTTCTCTCCATGTTGTGCTGTGCTGCTGCATGTATATCAGATACTAATTTAAAGTTAGATTATGAAAAATTGCTCAGATTATGGAAGATATTTTTTTTCCTTTTTGCAATTTAACAGTAACATGCTTCACAAATTGTAATAAGGTAAAGAGTTCAAGCTGAGAACAGATCTACTTGGGAATCACACCATAGACAAATTCATAGTCATGACTAAAGTAAGAATGAATGTAGTGGATATGGCAGTGCTACTCAGTTCCACCTCATTTAGAGTAACATAACATACAACATTCTATTATCATGAAAGCTAGTGATCATATAGCCTATGATACTGCCAGTTCCACCATTTTTTTATTTTCCAGAAAACGGGTAGGCTTACCCTTTTTTTTTTTCTTCAAACAGGTACCCGTTTTCACATTTTAGTTTCGGGTACCCTATGTTCAGTTAAGTTCTTTATCTTAATTTTAGCTCTTAGACTTTTCTTATCATGTTTTCATGAATAAATATTGTAAGATATGCAAGAATGTAAATACCTGTTTAAATACCTGTTATGTTTTTAAGATTTCTGGCCTCTAAAGAATTTGTAAAGAACCGTCAATTCTTTTAAATTTGAGTTTCTTTCAAGGTGTAGTAAAAAGGGGGAAAACTAGAATGTTTTGTTTAGAAAGTTATTGAGCTTATTTTGGAGACAAAAGTCCCAGGGATGTGAGGAATTTGGCACTTTGTATTTTTGCTCTGTTCACTCCCGAGACAAATGGGGCTCATATGAAAATGGTTAATAAAAGAAATATATGGTCCAAGAATCACAATCATAGTCTATTCACTGAAGAAGTTAGAAATCTACTGAGAATCTAGTTTTACTACTCACTTGCAGAAAATTGTGATATCACAGCATTTTGACCTTTATACTCTTAAACATGCCAAGGGGTGGTTGTGACTTGCTTGTCGAAGTTAATTTCTTACATTTTCTTTGCTTTTTATTGAAGATACTCTATTTTGTCGAAAAATTTAAACTGATTTTTCTATGAAGAAATTCATATGAATTTATAAGGACTGTGAAGCTGTGAATCATCACATACATGCACTTGAGGGGGCTGTGTTATTGTGGTCTGACTCTAAATATCTTCACCCACACTCACCTTACCCCACTTCCCCCTCCCCCAATAAAAACTATATGCATGAAAATTGTTCACATTTTTATTCCTTTCACCCAATATTTGCCAGATGTTGTCGATTTCTTCTTAATTTTATACCCAAAACATGAAAGTTTGCAAGATTTAATGCGGACTTAGAATGTGTCAATCTGTAGATCTTTAAAAATGGGGCGGTTATGTTTATTTTCTATCCATCTCTTTAATTAATCTCACATTTAGAGTAATTAAAAAAGGCCTATCATGGATTCTACAGTTTGAGCTTCTCTACATTTTCCTCTGAGATCTAAACAACTATACAAATTGAAGTTTTAGACCTTATTTTGAATGAACATAGATCTCCCTCAGCTACTGCTTCTTACACTTACAGACTGATCTTCAATCAGGCCTAAATCACTGATGTTCTAGTTTGGATGGACTGCAATGCAAGAGTTGGATAATCCACAGGGACCTTAAGCCAAGCAAGATCTTAATAGGTAAGGTTCTATGATTGCATCTCATTATATTGCTCATGGACAATACTTCCAAATTCAGAAGAAGATATTTGTGTAATTCAACTACGAATGCCTCATATTAACTATTTCATTCACACACACACACACACACATACATAATATATATATATATATATATATAAATATCTATATATATATATATATATATATATATATCTATATCTATATCTATATATATATATATATATATATATATATATATATATATTTATATATATATTGCCTTGTGGAGGCTGTTGAAATCTGCCTTAGTAGTAATAATAGTTAATTTGGGGGTCATCATTTTCTTCAAAAACACGGCACCGCTATGGGCCCCAAGAATGCCTGTGGTTATGCTGATTTAGCTATGGGGGAGTTGGACGAGCAGGCAAAATCAAAAGGGGCCTGTGAGACCCAATTACTGGTGGCGATATAGGGACAATATTGTAGATATTTGGACTTTGGGAGTCCCTAAGTTGTTAGAGTTTACTAACTTCATTAATTCACTATACCCCACCATTCAGTTTGAATTAGTATACTTAAACTCCTGCTTAAACGTTCTAGACTTAACACTTTGCATCAAAGAAAGCTACATTAAGACAGATGTGTATGCTAAACCCACTGACAGTCATTTGTATTTACCATTCAACAGTTCCTACCCATCGCATTGTAAAAATGCCATCCCGTACGGTGTAGCACTTAGGCTTCACGGTAATTACTCATCTGATCATTTGCTGGAAGCTAGATGTCTGGAATACAAAAAATTACTTTAGAGCCCAAAACTACAAACCGGATTTGATAGACAATTAATTTGATAGGGCCACCAAACTGAACAGACATCAGCTACTGCAAACTAAACCTAAACCTAAAGAAAAGATATTTCCTCTTGTCATAGACTTCAACCCCTGCCGCCATGATATTTTTAAAATAATGCTAAAACATTTACCCTTACTAGAAACAGCAGAAACTCTACAAGACATTTTCCCCAAAGGATCAATAATCCCAGCCGTCAGAAGAACTAAAAAATATGGGAACATAGCGATCGTCGCGAAGTCACTCCACTTCTTTGTGTGTGCGAATTTACTAACCCATACACTTCTTTCACTAATTGCTCTTCATACAGATAGATTTTTTGTTCAGACCAGACCGAATTAAAAACTTTATCTAATTATCTTTCTCGAGATATCAAATTCTCAATACTTTAAAGTAGAAATTCGTCGCAGATTGTAGATCAATCTTTAAAACATGTCTACTTTTCAATGACGATTCTCTGTAACCGCTTAGATTTCATCGTTAATGATATGTTTTAGTTCTTATAACTTTTGATTGAAAACAGCAATCCGATTGGACCAAACGGGAGAGCGTAGTATGCATATTCATTAAGAGGACTTAAAATTTACATAATCTTTCATGACCCACAGTCGTCGCAGTTTGAAAGAAAAAAAAAAAAACATGTGCACTCGTGACGTATACTTTGTATTTCTTTGTTTCAAAATGACGTAAAACGCATCATTTGACGCCACAGCGTTACTCCGTACACTGTTTACAAATTATCACTGCGAATTGACCACTGCTATTTTAATCTTCGATATTTGGTATTTTGCCGATTATATTTTTACCTGAAATTGCGCTGCTACGAATACATTACAGCTTCGGATCACATACATGAAGGAAATATACAAATTAAAATGTTCTTTAGAGAGAAATTGGATGTTTTATTTACCAGCAAAATCTCAACAGGTAAGTTCGTGAATCTTACTGAATTGTGTGGTCGTACCATTTTACAACGAGGGGTAGAATTTATGTGGATGAAGTTCAATCATGTCAGTACAGTGTGTGAATGTTAAATAGACCAGCAAAAAATGACAGTGTATTATCTTCTATTTACTTATTGTTTTGAACTCTCATTTGTAAATATTTTAAATTGAATCATTCATTTGAAATGTTTACTTATTTTATGAATATTTAAAGGCATCGAGAATCAGAATAAAAATGTTGAGGACAAGCACCCATGTCAATGGCCTTTAAAACTATATAGGCAAGCTAGTTTTAGCCTAGGTACCCCAATGAGTCACAATTTGATTGCATTAACAAATCTGTTGTGAGATTATTGTACTCATATTTTAACAGTTCAGTACTGTATGTACTTAAATCCTGTAGCTTTATCGCTGTCAATGAGAACAAAACAATTCACTGCGTACCATAGTATAGGCCTAGATCCCATAGCAATCGAAACTTGATGTGTCAATGAATGGCCGTTCTTTAATCTTTGAAATCCAATGATTATTTCCGTTTCTGCGATTAATGTCCCTTTAGTAACACTCTTGATTGCTTGCTGCGTGTCCATACAACATATATTGTTATTAATGTAGGACAGATACATAAATGATTGAGATATCAAGTGAGTACAATTTGGAAACATCACTGATTAATGTTTTTTTATCCAACAGATTTATGAACCTTCGAAAGCATCCCGCAGTGAATTATAAGCGGCTTCACTCAGGAGAAAAGGTTGCTTTGGAGAAAGTAAAAAAACAATCATGGCCAGCGAATAAACTGTACGAAATTTCAATCGAATCGGAAAAAGAAGAGGAGGGTGAAGTTTTTTTCAAGATCCATTACTGTGGATGGCCAAAACATTTTGATGAGTGGAAGCCAGCTTCAGAAATTGTAGAAATACCAAAGTGTTTCACGGAGACATCTCAGGGAAGTAAAGACTTTTTTAAAGCACAGCTGAGAAACTTAATTAAAGAACAACTTCATGGACAACGAAAAGTAGATAGCCTTGCAGAGATCAGATTCCCTATTGCGAGAGACACTTTTCAGCTGGTAGCTGTGCTTGGAAAACAGTTAAAAGGTAAACGAATCTTCCAAATAAACTCTCTGACAGAATTTACTGCAGTATTGGGAGACAACTGGTATTTTCGAATCATTAATGAGTTTGGGGACTTTGCATATATTTTAAAAGAAACGGTTCAATATTGGTTACATGAAAGGAAACCTCTCGAAGAGTTTGATCCACAGACTAATAAGAAACAATACTCACACCGTGGTTTTGAGTTTGTAATGCGGTTCGTGCGCAAAACTGGCAACAGATTAGATTTGCCAAAGCTTACAGATTCCGCAACATGAAGGACATTCAAGTTTTTACAATGCCTGCAGCAGGTTTAGTTTTCTTCTGTTTGTGCTTCTATGCCCAATCTGCATCTGCAGCTCCTGAAGAATTTCCCAAATTTGTAGAACTACCTGTGAACTATTTCCTGTTTGAATTAGAGTTCAAACAGGAGATTATTCAAATGACATTCCCTTGCATTCTGTCATTGAAAAGCTATGTCAGAGACTCAAGCTTGATATACGGAAATTAAACGTGGCACCAATGATTTCGATTCTGAAATTCAAACTTCGGCATATGACATTAGCCTACAAGAAAAGCAAGAATAAAGGAGGTGGCAAAAAATCATCACTATTGGAAAAATGGAAAAGCACATTCTACAGTTTAAAGTTCTTGTACCAAATATCTAGTCCTACAAAGCGAAAACTTGGGGAGAAAGTCAGAGTAGAAAGAAAGAAACTGAAAAAATGTGAAGAGAAAATGCAGACTGTGAAAAGATGTTTGATAAAGGTTGCCAGGGAGAAAGATGAGGTTCAACATGAACTGGACAGCACAAAACAAGCAAATAATGTTAACCGGATAACATTGAAAGAGGGAAAACCTTCAAGCACCTTAAGCAAATCTTACACAAGAAAAAAACAAAGAAAAAAGATACAGACGGTGAAGAACACTTATCTGAAATGACCGATGATTTCTTCAGCCCTATATTTTTGAAATGACGGATGGAAGTGGCAAATTAGTAGAAGTCACGATGAATTCACAAAATTTGGACACATCTGCTAAAGAAAGCACCAAGGACGACGATGAAATGATTTTTATAAGGGACACAAATAACATATCTAGACGGGCATACCATGAACTTTGTCAACGAAACAAGTCCCTTCCAAAGGAGCATAGGTTTAATAAGCCAAACGGAAAAAGGAATTAAACAGTCAATTTGACATTTATGATATTGAGGGTGATTACTTAGGTGTATGGCAGTCCTTAAAGGGTAGCATGGTCAGGCAGCTGGGCTTTATATTGTCTAATGAGCAGCAAAGGACGAAAATTATCAGCAATAACACAGTGAAAATTAAGATAAGTGGTGATGGGACCAATGTTGGTAAACGAATGCATGTAATGAATTTTACTTATACAATTATTGGTCAAGATACTTGTGCAGGTAAGGAAGGCAACTACCTCCTTGCAGTTGCAAGGATACCGGAGAAACGTGGACACATTGTTAAGGCACTTACACCACTGCTGAAAGAAGTAAATGATCTAAAAATGGTTAAAGTGGGTGAAACAGACATAAAAGTTGAAACTTATTTTGGAGGAGATCTCAAGTTTCTTAATATGGTAATGGGGATTGAACCTTTCAATTCCACGTATTGTTGCCTTTGGTGTAAGTGCCCTAGTAATTTGAGGTGGGATATTCTCGTCAATGGTCACTCCAAGATGAGAATAAAGGTGCCAGAACAGTGAAAGATATTACTCAATGTGCCGCAGCACGAATTAAGAAACATAGGTTTAACTGCTTTGCTGCCCCTCTATTTCCTTCTATCCCTGTTGCAAATGTCGTTCCTGATACTTTGCATCTATTCCTCAGAATAGCAGACCAACTCGTGAACCACCTCCTAATGGAACTCAAATTACGAGATAATGTTGTTAAGTGTAGTGGCAAGTTTGATATTGAAAAATGCTCAAATATAAAGAAATTTGAGGACTTTGTTTTATCACTAGGCATAGAATGGAATTTTTATATTGATAGCAGTACAAAACTGCTGACATGTAGAGATTTTACTGGTCCTGAGCAAATTGACCTTAGCAGCATGATTCCAGACCATCCTAAATTAAATGAAATTATCAAATTATGGACAAACTTCATATCTTTAATGGAAAGTTTGAAGAAGAAATTGAACACTGAAGAAATTGAGGATTTTAGACAGGCTGCATGCTCTTGGGTCAAGTTGTTTGGGGAAGTGTACATGACAAAAGATGTAACCCCATACATGCATGTACTTGTAAGTCATGTACATAAGGTATTAACTATTCATGGGAATATATCCCACTTTATTCAACAAGGTCTAGAAAAGCTTAATGATTCTGTTACTAGCTGGTATTTTCGTGCTACTCATCACATAGGAAGAGATGCTTTGAGACAGATTTTGGAAAAACAAAATAGGATTAATATTCTAGCTCATTCATGTAGCCGGGCAGTTTCAACTGTAAAATGTCAGTCATGTCAAAAAGAAGGCCATAACAAGCGGACATGTGCGCAATAGTGTAATATTGTTTTTTCCCCTGCAAG
This sequence comes from Chiridota heheva, assembly GCA_020152595.1. Taxonomy (NCBI): domain Eukaryota; kingdom Metazoa; phylum Echinodermata; class Holothuroidea; order Apodida; family Chiridotidae; genus Chiridota; species Chiridota heheva. Next base: position 50,596 of record JAIGNY010003664.1, read on the forward strand.
CATAAAACGCTTTACAATACACGTACCAAGCTTACAGATAGTAATATGAATAATGAAAAGGTTTCTGAACACGAACACCGCTATTTAGTGAAACTTGCTATGATCCTTTGTTTGCCTAGCATACAGTTCTTACTTACAATAAATTATTTCAATTTTGAAAACAAATTGGGAAAATTATCTCTGCAAAGTTCTGACAACTTAAAACGTGAAGATGTACATCTTCATTCTCATTCATAAAAGTTATCTCTTTTTATATGTTCACCTCAAATTCCTCAATATTGTTCATATACCTATATATCTGAGGAATATCTGGAATGTTTGGCGCAGACTTTTTGGAAATACTATTTTGCTATATCTGAAAAGGCCTATTTCATATACATTTAAAAGTTTCATACTTGATATACAGTAGGTTTGTTACATGTATTAAGTCTTGCTATATAATTTCCTCAGATTCCTTAGCTTTCTTAAAACCACTTCTCTAGTATTTCCACAAGGGAAAGGCAATTTTAGGGACTTTAATTTTATAAAAAGATATCTTTTGTTTTTGACATTCCTGATAAACATGTACTGATGGTGCCAGCTGTTTACTGTATATATATATACTTTTCAACCACACCTTATTTTTGTGTACTATACAGTAATTTTACTTTAAATTAGTATTTTCTAGAGGTAAAAATGTGAGGAAAAATCATGTATGTATCTAAATCTAAATTAACTCAGGAAATAACCCCCTAGCTTGAGCCAAAATAGGGGCAGTGTACAAAGGAGAAAGTGCCATGTATGGGTACATAAACTGCAAACAGTTAGTACCCCATCCTAATACCCCACCCTCAGAGCTATTTTTGCTTTAGTTTTACTATATTGCTCATTAGCAGTCATTACCATCTTGTTTATTTTCATTCTCTAAAAATATTGGAGAAAACAGGCATATGATTTTTATTTTGCAATAATTGATCATATAAAACTAAAATGTTTACATTTCTCTTAAAGTTTTTATTGTAAGAGGCTTATACTTAACAAAGATGTAACCTGGATGTTCCTTTTACAAAAGAGTTGATCATACTATTTTATACACTTTACAGTTAATCTTCAGTGTTTTATTTCTTTCCTTTTTGTGATATACAAGTGTAAATAAAGTATTCTGAAATAAAACTAATTGTTTTTTTTTTAATTTGATAGTATCATATTCAATCAGTGCATACAACCCTCTGATTGCTAAAGTTAGATGTTGAAGTGAATGGATATTCAATTTCAACCAATTGTTTGTATTTTACCAGTCCGCTGCAAAAAAACACCCCCATAATTGAATGTAGCAGTCCATGTGTGATTCTGTCTTTCTCACACAAAGCGAGGGAAATGAAATGAGTCATCAAAACCACAAGCAATCACTGTGTTATGCTAATATTGCTGGGTTTTGGAATGAGCGTTTTCGATCAAAATGTTCTGTTATGTTTGAAAGAAATTCTTGCCTCCTCTAATCTTAAACCCAACCCTTCAAGTGAGCATGAGATAGGAGGTTTTTTCTAAATGTGACAGTAAATGCGATTTGTGCCAAAACTTCTCGCAAGCAACTAACACCATTCAAAGCCAGGCCACTGGACGCCATTATCAAATAAAACAAAATATGACTTGTACTACACGCAATGCCATTTATCTCATAACATGCTTAAAATGTAAACTTCAATACGTGGGATCAACATCCACACAATTTAAAGTGCGTTTTCGCAATCACAAATCTTCGATGGTTACCAACAAAAAGACCTGTGAAGTTGCTGTCTATCTTTGTCGTACCCCCCATAACCTTTCCGACTTTCAATTCATCCCATTTGAAAGAATTCTAGATTCTCAAAACCCTGAAAGAAAGCTGCTTACACGAGAGGTATTTTGGACAGCCTAATACACACTTTGCAGCCATACGGACTTAACAAAAGACAAGAACTTCATTCAAAAAGCCGGATTAGTTACACATCAAAGACCTTCCCTCACTTCCAACTTTGTTTTCTGTTATTTTCTTTGTATTCAGTTTCAGCTCTTGTAATTTGTTGCACTTAATGTACAATAGCTTTATCACTTACTTGCATTTGTTCAACCGATGAAGGTGGAATGACCAAAACGTCTTGCTTTTTTAAGTTTTTATTAAAGTTATTTAAGGAGTGGTTGGAAGTTGTATTTTCTTTTTCTGCAACGTATTCAATTCATTTATATATATATATATATATATATATATATATATATATATATATATATATATATATATATATATATATATATATATATATATATATATATATATATATATATATATATATATATATATATATATATATATATATATATATATATATATATATATATATATATATATATATATATATATATATATATATATATATATATATAATATATACATATACATATATATATATATATATATATATATATATATATATATATATAATATATATACATATACATATATATATATATATATTTGACGCATCGGCAAAATACAATGACATATCTCTTAATGACATGATGGATGTGGGTCCAAAGTTCCACAGAGAATTGTTTGAATTTGTGATATCTTAGAAATGTATAGGCAGATAGAAATCGCCGAAGAGGATCGATCAATGTTGAGATTTTCATCGTGGGATCCTAGCAACGCAAGAAAGCTAAATGCCTATGATTTTAACCGATTGCCTTTTGGAATTAATGTTGCACCCTTCATTGCACAATATGTGTCTCAACTCAATGCCAAGGAATTTGCTGAGGAGTTGTCGCTAGCGGCACAGACCGTGGTGAAATCGACATACATGGATGACAGTATGGACTCTGTTCCAGACACAAATACCGCAACTGAGTTGTATGACCAACTCATAAACTTATAAGGAAAGGCTAAAATGACAGATCACAAATGGGTAACAAACGACAGAAAGATCAGGAAAAAAAATAAAGCAAAGGAGATCAAATTGAATGATGGTGAATTACCCTCAGTTAAGGCATTGGGCCTTTCATGAAGAGCAGAAGAAAATGTTTTTACGTTCACGGGACCTGCCATGGCTAAATCTAAAGAAAAACTCACCAAAAGAAAGATGTTGAGCAAGATAGCGTCCATCTACAATCCGTTGGGATTTCTATCGCCCGTTTTGCTATCAGGCAAGATATTAATGCAACAAATTTGGGCAGATGGACTAGAGTGGATGAAATCATAGAAGGGGAGCTAGTAAATCGAAGAGTGAAAGGGTTAGAATCTGCAGAATTTAAATGACATGAGAATCTTTAGATGTTTGAGACCAAATGATAGAACAGTGCAGATCCACACGTTTGTTGATGCCTCTCAAGATGCTTACGCAGCGGTTGTATACTTATGCTGCAAGCATGAAGGAAAACGATCGTCAAGATTTGTTGCCTCTAAGACCAAAGTAGCCCCATTGAGATCCATGACCATACCAAGATTGGAACTCATGGCGGCAGTGTTGGGCATAAAGCTGACGAGAGCAATAACCAGAGCACTAGAAATGGATATGAACAGTGTACACTTTTGGAGTGATAGCATGAATGTGTTATACTGGATCAGAAACAGGAGCAGGATGTTCAAAACGTTCATCGCAAACCGAGTAGGAGAAATTCAAGAAGCAACAGATCCGAATCAGTGGAAGTATGTACCAACGGATATCAATCCGGCAGATGTGGCCTCTAGAGGAGCTACAGTCAGTGAACTTCAACGGAATGAGATGTGGTGGGAAGGGCCATCATTTTTAAAAGAAGATAGAGCAGCCTGGCCTTAAGTGAAATTGGAAGAGCCAAAGAACAAGGAACAAAAGAAAGGAACAAGCATTGTTGAAGTGTGTAATCTGAACACAAATGTGGAAAATTCGGAATGGCGCCTGAATTCCCCAAGATATTCATGTTGGACAAAACTGACTCATGTTCACGCTTATGTTCAACGATTTATAAGCAATTGCCAAGTGTCTAAAGAGGACAGACAAATGGGGGAATTTCTGAATTGGTTTTCTGAATTGCAAGATGCAGAGAACACCATCATCAGTAAAGCTCAAAGAGAAGCATTCACAGATGAGATCAAACTTCTGAAAAAGGGAAAACAGTTGTCGCCAAATAATTCACTGAGCAAGTTGAATCCAGTAATCGACGAAGATGGTCTTTTAAGATCTTCGGGAAGGCTGAGCCTGAACGAAGCGATACCTTACAATACACGATATCCAATCATTCTGCTTCGGAAACACCATATGACAAGGTTGCTTGTGAAGAAATATTATGAGAGCGGACACCATATTGCTGGGACAAACCATATTTTGGCACCTATGTCACATAAATATTGGGTGATTGACGGTCGCGAAGAAATACGAGAATGGGAAAACGCATGCAATAGATGTAAGAGAACTAAGGCAAAAGGAGGACAACAAATAATGGCACCGTTACCAAAGAATCGGGCAAATGTTGGCACATTGCGGGCCTTTGATAAGGTATCAGTTGATTTCGCAGGGCCCTTCATGACCAAACAAGGCCGAGGAAGAATAAAAACGAAGAGATATCTATGTCTGTTCACATGCATGAAAACCAGAGCTGTTCATCTGGAAATCGCATTTGGACTGGATACGGACGGATTCCTTCTTAAATTGTCTGTATCGATTTACAAGCAAAAGGGGAACTCCGACAGAGATACTTTCAGACAATGGTACAACTTTTGTGGGTGCGCAGAGGGAGCTGAGGAAATTGTGTGAGTCAATTGATAAATCAAGGGTCGAGAGTGAAACTTCGGCAAAATGGACTAAATTGGAAGTGGGAATAAGACCGCACAAAGAGCAATTTACGGAATATTGAATAATGCGGATATAAATGATGAGGAACCACTTTCCGCAATTGTTGGAGACGAGGGATTGATAAATTCAAGACCAATTACTTATTAATCAGCCAACTCCAAGAATGATGTTCCACTTACACCCAATCATTTTCTGCATGGGCAGATGGGTGGAAGATTTGCTGCTGAAATGGCAGTGGACAATACAAGCTTTAATCCATGCAAACGATGGAGAAGAGTGCAAGAACTGGTGAAACACTTTTGGCAAAGATGGCTGCAAGAATACTTGCTAACATTGGGCAAAAGAAGCAAATGGAGAAATGTGAGAAGAGATCTTAAAATAAATGATTTTGTGATGATACTGCAAAAAGATAATTTGTGTAGGAATTGGCCATTGGGGAGAGTATTGAAAGTTTTTAGAGGACCAGATGGTCATGTGCGTGTGGTGAAAGTAAGAACAAGTAAAGAAGTAGTCACACGACCGATCACAAAATTGAGTCCATTGGAGTTTGTTGACTAGAGAAATTTATTTTCAGTTTGAGCTCTTGAAGCATAGACAAATGATTTGGACATTGAATTTCTGTTGTGTAGGAATCATGTAGAATGAATGGGGCAGAATAATTCCCGAAGACCAGAGGGTAGTCTACTCCAATGATGGTCAGAATTAGTCATGTTTCATGTTGAAACCAAAGAAGAAGAAAAATAAAGAAATACAAAAAATATAAAAATACATTGACTTTGGCTGAGATTGAAAGATAGAAATTTAGTAGTAATGTGATATCAATGTAGTTAGTAATGAACACTGCATGCATGGACAATAATCATTATTCTTTGAACTTTGAACAGTACAATATTTCTTTTCATTTAACAATGCATCATTATGATAAGTTCATGAATTTAACATCAAGGAAGGGGAGGATGGAGAGTTATGAAAATTGTAGTGAATAGAGTAAAAAAAAAGGTTGGACTTAAAAATATATATATAAGAGTCGAGGAGAAAACACTGCCTTTTTAACTTTGTGTCATTTTGTACCCGAGATCATGGATCTTATCCCCGCTAATTATCGACCCATATCCAATCTCACATATGTGTCAAAGGTAGTGGAAAAATGCGCACTTCTACAGTTCAATGATCATCTCTCAAATGGTGACCTTCTACCATTATATGAAAGTGCTTACCACAGCAATTATAGTACAGACACGGCACTCATGAAAATACATTGTGACATATTGGCAGCCATGGAAAATAAAAAGGTTATAGCACTTGTTGGTCTCGATCTGTCCGCTGCATTTGACACAGTCGACCACGCCATTCTCCTGAAGACTTTAAGCAACATGTATGGAGTACAGGATGACGCACTGTCGTGGTTCCAAAGCTATCTGTCCAACAGATCATTTTATGTTTCTGTTTAAGATGCTTCTTCTGATTACAAGAACACAAACTTCTCTGTACCCCAAGGCTCAATACTTGGGCCAGTGTTGTATTCCGCTTATGCCAGCCCGCTAAGTGGTGTAATTAATGCCTTTGACATTAATGTCATGGGATATGCTGACGACCATGCTCTTTATAAAGCATTTACACCCAAAGGAGAACTTGAAAGAGATGCCATTTTAAACCTGGAAAGTTGCCGATCTGAAGTTCACTCTTGGATGAATTCAAACAAATTGAAACTCAACCCTCGTAAAACAGAGTTTATCTTGTCTGGTAGCAAACACCAACTACAAAAGTGCAACTCCAATTCCATGCTGGTGAGTGGTATCGACGTAAATAAATCTACCTCGATCAAATATCTTGGAGTTTACTAAAATGAATCACTGTCATTTCGCCACGAGATTAAGGCTAAATGTCAAACTGCACTCTTCAACCTCAGTAGGATCAGGAGCATAAGGAAGTACTTGACAATTGATATTTGCCAAACACTTGCCACCTCACCTCGACTATTCAAATGCCTTGTACTATGGTCTTCCTGATTGTGATATAAAACAGTTGCAACGGGTCCAGAACATGACTGCCAAGCTGGTTCTAGATAGAGGAAAGTTTGATAGTGCTACTGACTCTCTTCGCTCCCTTCACTGGTTACCAATAAAATCCTAAATAACATATAGAATTGCAACATACATCTTACAAATGTCTTCATGATCTGGCTCCTTCATATCTTAAAGAAGTCATTATATGTACAGGTCAAACAGGTTTACGCTCTTCTTCTAATACCATGGGCATTCTCCTCGACATTCCTTTTACAAAACGCAGAACATTTAAAGACAGGTCGTTTGCTGTAGCTGCCCCTGTCACATGGAATAGTCTGCCATCTTCTCTTCGATGCATCAATAACTACGACAATTTCAAACGAGAACTAAAAACTTTTTTGTTCACCCAGGCTTTTGTATTATTGTTTGTGTTTGTCTTTAACCTATGAACTTTATTAACTTTATGAACAGTTTTATTTATTTTTTGCACAGCGTTGCTGAATGTGCATTGTATAGATATTGAGCGCTATATAAATATATAAACATAAACATAGAGAAGGTATATTATGAACATTGTTAAAAACAAAGATCACAAGAAGAAAATAAAAAAGCTCATGCAAATGTTTACTGAGAGACTTTCATGTTATAAAAGTGCCTTTTTGTTGCTTTGAATCCAGGTTCGTTTTGTATTATATGGAGTAAGCATGTACAATAACAGTTCAAACCCTTAGAACATCATACCTTTTTTTTCTTCTAAAATAATATTGCCTCACTGATCTGTGGATATGTAGATCTTTGTTTTCTGTCTAAACTAATAGTTTTGGAAGAAAAGTGCCTACATTTTGGAACAAGATAATTTAGTTTTCAAATCTAACGCTGTTCATAAACAGTTTCACAAACAGCTCAAAATATTGATAGAAATCTTTCTCTTAATTCCCTTTGATGTGTAAGGCAGTGAAATTGTGACGAATTCCAGATCTGCTAGATTTCAATCATAAAAAGTTTGCTTAAAAGAAGTATTATAGGCAATTCTAAAACAATTACAGGAAATAAGTCATTATAAGATTAAGAGAAAATATACATATTATGTCTTTAGAATTGAAAAAAAGCTGTTAAATTCATTTGTGTTATTTTACTGATACAAGTTTGTTTTATTCGAAACGTTTGCATGAAATCTAAATGTCAAAAAGCCCAATGTTTTCAGGTATGTTTACAGCATTTTTGTTGTTGTTTCTTTTTAACTTGCAGAATTCATCTTACACTACATTATCAGTTTAGGTTACCATCCGTTTGAGGAAACATTTCCATGCACGACTGATGATAAATATAACAACAGGAAGGTGTAACTTGAAATATGGAAATAGCACATTGAAGACTTTTAATTAAGGAAATGATAGAGATAGACACTGAACAGCAACCCTCTGTAGAAGAGTGCTTCCAGAAAATAGGTAGTTTCAATTAACTTTGGTACCAAACTCTTTTTTAGGGAATTTGTAGTCTTTATTGAAACTACTTTGTTGAAGATGATATTGCAAATACCAACATGCAATTATACATTTTTAAGGAAAGTAGAGACATGGAAATGCTTTGTACAGTATCAAATAATTGTAAGAAGCACAGAATTTCATTTTTGGTGCATGGTTCATGCTTGACTAGCAGGTTACCAAAGCTTTTGGATGAAAATTTTAATGGGTACCATTGTATCTTGTTCAGAAAGTAGTTTTCAAAATTTCACCATGACCAAGAGTACTTTCTTGCAGAGAACCACAACAATTTGTAACTCTTTTAATTCATCCACTCAGAGTTGATCAAACTTGATTAATATCAATAATGCAGGATAAAACTCTTTTTTATTAATACATTGTGATATCATGAAATCTGCCTCATGATTTTATTTGACCCTCATAACCCTTCTAGTCAGGAAACAAGAGAGAATGCGTATAATTTTTTTTGTTTCTGGATGAGGAGTATTATAATGTCACCAGTATTGGTATGCCAGTTTACTGGATGATGCTATTTGACCTAAGTTATATTGATACAAAGTATACTTCATAACCCAGATAAACAAATGGAAGATTTACTGAATGTTGTTCCTGAATAACCAGGAAATTTTAAAACTATTAAAGAAATGACTGAAATCATATGGAAATGCTGTCTAACCCACATTTTGAACTCATTTCAGGATACCACATCATGTAAATTTGTTGTATCCCATATCAGAGCAAAAGATGTATTTCCTTAACTAGTGTAATCCAGAATAAAGCAAATTTTTGAAAATGAATACAGGATTACTGCAACAAAGCCATTTTCGACCTACTAAATGTGACTCACAGAAAGACATTACATAGGGACATAAATATCTTATAATACAAATCGAGAGTAAAAGGTATGTATAATAAAAGTTCCATCCTGATTGAGCTGTATCTATTAAATTTGACTAAAGAAGATTCCAGAATAAAATGCTATTTTACCCACATGATGAAGTCTTTGGCCAGCTTAATTGCATTAAAAATTAAAAACGACAAAACATTAATTTCCATTTTAGACAAACATGCTCCAGCTGGTAGTAACCAAAGTGATTACCACTAGACCTACAGTGCCATGGTATTCAGATGAATTAAAAACACTATGCTCACAGTGCAGGAAAGTTGAAAGGCTGTATCGGAAATCAGGTTTGGAATCAGATCTTTTTTCAATTCGCAATTGTTACTCATTTCAGCTTGATTCTGCAAAAAAATGTTACTACACTACAAAGATACACGACTGTCAGGGTGATACCAAAAAACTTTTTGGTGTTGTGAACTCACTGTGCAAAAGCAGACATGTGAATTCTTCCCCACCACATGGTAATGCGGAAGAACTTGCTAATGACTTTGGAAATTTCTTTGGTTTTAAAATTAAAAGAATAAAGACAATATTGACACTATTAAAGTTGACAGTTTTGAACTCTGCGATGAACTCCACTGCGTTGATGTGATTTTTAATTCCTTCACTGCGTTGATGTGATTTTTATTCCTTCACTGCGATGATGTAATTTTAGATTCCTTCACACCATTATTTGCACATGATGTTCGCAAACTGTTTATATCTTCTAAAAGTTTGAGTTGTATCCTCGATCCAATACCAACATGGCTGCTTAAGGATTGCCTTGAATCACTTCTCCCTGTGCTTACAACAATGGTAAATTTATCTCTCAGAGATGGTGCAGTACCTAATAGTTGGAAGAATGCAACTATTGTCCCTCTGCTAAAAAGAAAGCAAGATTGGAGTGTTCATTTTCCAACTACAGACCTGTAAGTAATTTGACCTTCGTATCAAAATTGGTCAAGCAGGCAGTAGTTGACCAGATTGTTTCTCACAGCTCACAACATGCTCTCCTTCCAGATTGTCAGTCTGCTTACAGAAAAAACTACTCCACAGAGACAGCCTTGATGAAAATTCACAGCGATATTATGTTAAATATGGACAAACAACGATGCACCCTCTTGTTATTTTTGGATCTGAGTGCGGCATTTGATACCGTAAACCACAGCACTCTCCTTAACACACAGCACTCTCCTCAACACACTTCACTCTCAGTTTGGAATTGCTAGTGACATCCAACAATGGCTCATATCATATCTATCATCTACAAAACAACATGTTTTTGTTAAAGGTGCTAGATCCAAAAACATTCTGTTGGAATGTGGCATACCTCAAGGCAGCTGCTTGGGTCCCATATTATTCTTGTGTTATGTTTCTCAACTCTTCAGTATTGTGTCAAAGCATATCCCACAAACCCATAGCTATGCTGATGATACTCAGCTCTACTGCTCATTCACTGCCGGCTCTATTTCAGAGAGAGAGGCAGTCGGGGCAATGCAATCTCTTATTGCTGAAATAAGGTCTTGAATGGTCAAGAATAATTTCATGATCAATGACTCCACGGCTGAATTTCTTCTACTTGGCACTCGTCAGCAATTAGCTAAAGCTGGAGTCCAATCCATCAAAGTTGGTGATGCTGAAATAAAACCATTTGTTAGTGTAAACAAATTGGGTGTTTATTTGGACAATCACATGTCTATGAATATTCATATTGGGAAAGTTTGTTTCAAAGCTTATCACTGTCTTTATAACATTTGTCAGATTGCCAAATATCTAAATGTAGATTCCATGAAAATTCTTATTAATGCTTGTGTTATAAGTCACATTAATTCTTGTAATTCACTTCTTGTTGGACTACCTGATTATCAACTTTACAGAATTCAAAGAATATGGTGCTGCTCAGTTGATTTTCAGACTACCAAAATTTTCTTACATTAATGCTGTTTTGAAGTCCCTTCACTGGTTACCAGTCAAACAAAGAATTGATTATAAAATCATTTTACAAGTTTTCAAGTGCATTAAAGGCCTTGCTCCAAATTATTTATGTGAAATGGTAGTTGAAAAACCATCCCGCTATGACTTTCTTTTTAAGTCCCTATTTGTTCCCCGTGTTAACTCCAAAATTCTTGGCGAAAGGGCCTTTGCTTATAAGATCCTTCGTTGTGAAATTTACTCCCAACTGAACTCAAAAGTATTGATGTATCCCTGACCTCCTTCAAAACTAAGCTTAAAACTTTTTTTGTTTAAAAAGACATTAATCTAATGTGCAGCTTGATCCTTTGTATTTCTATTTATGTTGTCATTTCTGTATTCTTATTTTTGTTTTCGCATCTAATTTCCTTGTATGTAAAGCGCTTTTAAATGTTTTTACAAAATTAGCGCTATATAAATTTATGTATTATTACTATTATCATTATTATTATTATCACAGTTGGCATCAGATCATCCCTGTTTTGACATGGTGGGGAATGTGCAAAAGTATTTTATTTTTTATTTTTCACATAGTGACGAATGTGCAATTAACAAAGTTTATTTGCAAATTACTATGATTAAAAAGTATCTGTTTCTTGTGTTTGTATCATTTATTAATTATTTACAGATTGAACAATTTTTATTTATAGAATACGAGGAAAATAAACCTATAAATGATAGTAATATGCATTTAAAGACATTTGTCACTATGTCAAAATGAAAAAAAACAACTAATCTAGTCGATTCTACATTCACCACTATGTCAAAACAGGGACGAAATTTATGCTGCAAAAATGGAGGTTTGTCTGCTAAATTGTTGATCCTGATTAATACGCCTCAAACTGTTGAAAATGAACTACACATTGAATGCAATTAAAAGAAAATGTCATTTCTGTCTCATCAAATGATGTCTTTTTTATCCACAAAATGACTTCACAGTTGGTACAAATGATAGTTTTTAGTGCAGCCAGAACTGGAAGATTGAAATTCTTATACTAATTGGCTTTGCAATGTTAAAAATGAACAAAGAAATGGTTAACAGTAAAAAACAGTAACAGTAAAAAGTTACCATTTTTAAAGTTTGTCTTTTGACTTATTTCTAGTTTCTGATTGGGCACTTAGATTGATTGACTGAGGTTTCATGAGTCACAAACAGACAGACAAACAAACCCATACATATAAAGCATGAAAAGTTCATACCCACAAAGCCAGACCACCAAATTCCTAAATTAATGTATGTCTATTAACCAGAGAATACACATAGACATGTGAAGAATATACTTACACCAGCAGTATTTCAAAATTAATTTGCAAAAGTGCCGTTGAGCAGCAGGGGCACCTCTTAAAAAGTATCACTTTTTCCATTGTCTTATATTACAATTCTAAATGATTGAAGTTAAGTGCTTATTTTCCAATGGGGCACTAGGCTGCCCCCATGGTGAAAGAGGAACAGCTGCCCTATGGCTCCAGCAAAACTTAATTTTACTCTTCTAATTCATGCTGTGGCATGTAAACAAAGTGAAGTCACTGTCTCATTGGTTTACACACTATAAAAGTGAAGCCACTATATACACTTCTCATGAAAAGTGACACCATCTTGAGGATTCACTTCTTTCCATGTTTTCAAACTAAGTCTTTTCAAATAACTTAGATCTGGTAAAAGTAAAAGAGTATCTGCAATCATGATTTCAAGCTTGTTTATTTTGAAATAAAATCCATTGTAAATTGAGGATCCCAATAGTAGAAGAGACATTCAATGTAAATAAATGGTCAAGTATATACATTTATGAGAAGCAGTGGCTCAGAGGTAAAGGAGTCATGCCCATATTCGGAAGGTACCGGGTTCGATTCCCATCGTGAGCGCTGTATTGTCCTTAAGCAAGGCACTTTACTTGATTCAGCCCACTCAGCTGTAAAATAAATACCACCATTGCTGGGGAGTAAATCTGTGATGCGTACCGTCCAGGGGAAATCCTGTTTTCTCATCCACTTGCACCATCGAAACCAGGGATAAGCACCGGCACTATGAGCCTAATGGCTCAGTTTAGGTTTAGCTATATTTATGAACAGTTTTGTTTCTTTGTGTGTGTCTTTTATGGGTTTGGATAGATTTGAACTCAATTGGTAAATGTTATTTAGGTGCACCTGCATTGTCATCAAAGATCTGGGATTTTGGTTTACTTTCAGTTGAAATTACACATTCGTTGAAAACACAACATGAAGTGGGGAATGTGGAGATCATAACAGGAAACAATCAGAGAGAGACTGATGAAGAAAATGTGGGGAGTGAAGAAAACATTGTGTACCATACCAAGTTACTCCAAGGAGGAATCTCAAGCATTTGATGAGGGGATAATATCCAATCAAATTACTATTGCACCGAGCACCAAGTTCTGTCCTGGGGATGGCATGCATGCCCGTAAGTGTCCCTAGGAAAGAACATGACATTCCCATTACAGACATCTGGTGTGATCTTGTTCCTGATGTTATATTCACTGCTGTCAATCAAATTGAACAAGCTCACGTAGCAAATGATGATGACGTGAGCAAAGAGTCTGATCTTTTTAACGTTCATGAATGCAACTTCATCTGGCTGTAAATGATGATTAATATTGTAGCGCTCATTCAGAAGAATCATCATACGAAGAAGTTTCAGATGCAAAAGAAGATTACAAAGGGTGTGGTGTTCATTCAGAAGAAACCTAGGAAGAAATATCAGACACTGAAATTTCAAACCTTCCAGTGAAAACATCCTGCAAAAAAGATGGAAAGTGTCTAATAGATAAACTTCATTTTTGCAAATATTGTAAAAAACCTCAAGACTCACATAGGAAGACATCTTTCTCTTATGCATAAGAATCATAAAGAAATTGTCAATATTACAGTTAAAAAGTTGGTTCAAAAGAAAGAAAGCAGGAGTTTATGCTACTTGTTAACAGGTGTATTGGTCACAAGAAGACAGCCAGTTAACGAAAAGGCACCAGAAGATTATCTGTTTGTACGTATTGTCGTGATACAATATTTCAGGCATGATTTGTGAAGACATGTCAAGTCATGTAGCTTAGTCATCGGATGATAAGGAAAATAAAGGTTCATGTAGAATTCAGTCCCAAGCAAGACACCAGTGCCAACACAACTTAGTCAACAATTTTTGGAATGTAGTAATTGACATGATTCAAGACGAAGTTTCACACACTGTAAAAAATGTACCACTCATTCTTGAGTTTGGAGAACATCTTTTTAATACAAAGAGGCAGAGAGTGAAAATTCAAGATGATTTTAGGTTGGAAGCTTCAAGTGCTGACAATATTTGTCAAAGAATGCGTGAAATGGGTCGCTTACTAATAGAAGGGAAAAAACTTGAACTTTCATGCATGGAGGATTTTGTATTACCAACGAATTTCAACAGATTTGTTAAAGTAGCACAGGTTGTAGCGAAATTGGATAAGGATGCTCAAGTATATGGTACTCCGTCTCTTGCATTAAAATGTGGACACAGTGTCTCCGGCATCAGTGATTTGGTTATTTGTAATGCTTCTATAGCAGGTGATACCAACAAGGTAAATTGGGTGGAGCAGTTTCAGAAAGTCTTTAAGAAACAATGTTGGGGTTTCATCCACTGCTCTAGACAATATGGAGACAGCCAAGTGAAATAAGCCAACAAAACTTCCATCTCAGGAAATCCAGAAACTAAACAACTATCTTCTGGAGGAGATGAAACAGACTGAGGAAGAGCTGAAAAAACACAACTTGCTTAAAGATTGGATCAAAATAATAAAGTTGACACTTGTTACAGTAACCATTTTCAATAGAAAAAGAATGGGTGAAGTATGCAAATTGGGCCAATACACAACAAAGAACAATTCAATTAATGAAGACATTATTGAAAGTTTAACTGAAGCAAAGCAAAGATTAACAATCTATTTTACAAGGATAGAAATATGCGGTAAAAGAGGAAGAAAGGTCCCCGGGGGTTCTTTTGACAGAAACACTGGTCAGACAGTTCGGAAGCGACCCAGAAAATTGGGTATAAAAAGTACCCAATTGTTTGGGTATTATGTAAATCAGTGCATGTCAGTGCATGCGCAGAAGTTATTTTGTCAATTGCTAGCGCAATTGCTAGTCTTCTTCACAGACTCATCTTTAAACCACTGACATTATTAACATAAACAAAAGTCAAATTGGAAATGATACTACCCCAAAGACACTATTTACTTAATAGATTGAAAAATAAAGCCCATCTTTCAAGCATTTGTTCTTTAAAACTTCACATAACGCTCTTAAAATCAAACATTTAATTTATAATGTACTTTCTTTGTTTTCGTACGTTGGGTGTACACTGTAATGCCACTTCGGCGTTAGCTTTTGACTTATAAGCGCTTAAGCATGAACTGTACACTGGGTCCGGGTACACGTAACGTAACTGTACGAGTGTACCAGTGAAGGCCTATGTCGGTATGTTCGGTTCTGTGCAGCAATTGTGGCAGGAAAATAACAACAACTCAAAGTAACGTTCTTAAACGTTGGATTTGCTTCTGACTTAAGGTATGGAACTTATTTCTTTAGGCATTAAACCTGCAAACTGTCGTTTGTTTAGGATTCTCATGAAAACGTTGAACGGTTTATGGTGGTCACTGACAAGTGTTAATGTACACTAGCTAGGCCTAGGCCCTAACATAATCAGCCGGTTACTGACACCTGGACACAAATGGTGTACATCACTGGTACTGGTATGGCTGCAGGGACATAGGCCTACTACTGGGCTAATGGACCCTAACTTTGTTTTTACATTTTTTTATAATGCAATGATATCCTTAATACCAAAGTTGAAGTAGGCCCTAAGTGTTGTTACCACACTAACGTTAGGCCCTATTGTCACAGTCTTACTGATTTTGAAAGTTCGCTTTGTCCAAGTACCTATGCTACCGAAGAAGTTTTGAAAAACCAGCTTTTTATGTCAGTTTTAAATCATATCATTGTAATTATAATTTAGGCCTTTGCCTATTTCTTAATAAATGTGAGAGAAATGAACACGTATTTTAGACCCCCCCCCCCCCCTCCCCCGCCTTTCTTCAGAAGCAAGCCCACTCAGCACTAATCCAACTCAGCACTAATCCAACTCGGCATGTACCGAGTTGGTGGGGTCCCTATCTCACCCCAAATTCAATCTAGGCCTAGCCTTTCAGCCTATAGACTAGTATAGGGGCACTTATTGTTACGGTCAATGGGAGTAAACGCAGTTATGATTTCCACCTAAATTGCACATATCTGAACTAAAAACTCCCAGAAATCTAACTATTGTTCGATTTGTCATGATGTTTTAGCAAAAGAACAAATTTTGCACCCCGGAATGACTGAAAATAAGGTGTTTTTGTGGAAAAATTAGGCATTAAACGTTACGCTATGACACGAAAATGACATTTTTTTGTATAATAGGTACTTTCATGGCGTGGATGGACTGTGCGAAAGCTCTGTTTTGTTTCTAAAATGAAAAAGAAATAATTAACATATCAGTTATTTATTTCAATGAAGAATATGAAAGACGGATGAGAAACTTGGTTGAGGAATATATCATGACACAATTTTTTATGTTGTTTTGTTGGAGTTTTCAAATTTCAATATGTAATAATAGTACAGTGACAGGTTATGTTCATTTTTAAAAGTAACTGTATAGTTTGTTATTTTTTCACTAGCATGTTTTAGTGGTTTTGATGGTAAGTTAAAAGACTTACAAAAGTGCTGAGTTGGTCTATACCGAATTGGTTTTGTGCCAAGTTGACTGACAGTGACTGCTGAAGTTTGGGTCAACATTTATTTAACTTTAAGCCTGCATGTCAGCATGTTGCAATTCTATTGCTGGCTTGCTGTATGTAAGCCTGATTGCTACTTTAGGTGCTTGTAAGGTAGTTGTGACTACATTGTTAGACCAATGCAAATGTAATTAGTTAAACAACAATGTTCATGTATATTTCTTTTAACTTCCATATCTTTTTTTAATCTTTTTTCAGGTTTACATGTATCAACAACAGAATAACAGAAAATGCCAAAGGAGCATGGAGAAAAGCAAAAAGTCAAAGACTATGTCCACAATAATAGAGCTAGAGGTAAAAAAAAAATGAGAGGACAAAAACTCTTCTTTCCAAAGCAAAGGAACTTGCACATATTACCGGCTGTGAGGTCTTTTTATATAGAAAAGATAAAAATAAATAAACTGAAGCTAGGCAGAAAAAAACAATGCAGCTCTTCAAAAGTGGGGAACTTCATAAGCTTTATCCAAAAGCTAAAAAAATTGATTTTTCTTCTCACACTGTTCCGAAGCCATCACCGACAAAAGAGTCCCATATGCGTACTATCATGCCTGGAACAATTGGATCTGCCTGTTCAAACCAAAAAGAAGTGCCAGGGACAAGCACATGTGTAATAGAAAAGGAAGTTCAGTGGGTATCTGTACCACAGATGGATAACGAAGAACTTGCAAATTGTTCCTCCCATACATCAAGTGGACCTGCCAAGTCACACCTAACTGAAGTGCCAGGGACAAGCACATATGAAACAGTAGACCAGTATGCATCTGCATCACCACAGATGGCTAAAGAAAGAGAAGAAGAAGAAAAGGAGATGACAATAGACTCAGACTCGGATTCTGAGCCACTGAGCATTCTGAAAAAAGTCGCAGAAAATCTAACCAGTGTAACTTCAGGTTCTGATGATGATATGGATGACACTCAGAGTGACATTTACACGGCAGAAAAGATTGAAAATAGCAGGATGGGGAGGAATGGATTAGAGTACCTGGTTAAGTGGAAAGGGTGGTCCAAAAAACATAACACGTGGGAACCTTCAGAAAACATATTTGACAGAACCTTGATTAATAAATTCCTTTCAAAATGATCAGGTTGTAAACAAATTTTAATCTATTTGATGAAAAACATAAGTTTATGTTAGAAAATTAAGATTGCCCTATCCTGATTTCACAAACTTAAATTAAAAATGTGAAGGTGGCCTCAAGCTTAAACAACTTTTAATAAAAGGTTTTGCTATTGCCATGGTTTATATCCATTTTTAACTCTGATTTTAACTTGTGTTGTTGCAACCTGTGTATATGTTTTATTATTATATACAATATTTCTTCAGTACACTTTGAAATACGCATTACACAATAAGTTATATGGATTTAACTTTTAGTAGGGGCTCAATTACAAAAAATACTAAAAGCAGTTTAATTATGCATTGACATTTATGGAAAAATATTGTCTTTCTTTATTGCATTTTATTAAGAAAAAAAGTCATCAAGAAAATTTCCACTAAAAACTTTGCCTGAACATGTCAGATGATTTGCAGAAGAATCCATCTTGACATAATTGTCTCCCTCGGTTACAGAAAAGTATTATGTTCCTCTCAGTCCCCACCTAAGTTTTAAATTGGTTTTCTTAAATTCATTGTAATGATCTGATGATTGTATCTTTTACATAGGATATTGTCATCACAAATTATTATGTAGGAGATTTTCTATGCAATCACTTTTTGAGTCATATCATGTTATGTTTCAAATAATACGGCAATCTGCATTACCATGTGCAGTAAATGTTGCCTTACAGTTTATTCCACATTTTCCTGCCAGTAAATTTTATGGTGCTATTGTGATAAGCATTTCAAGTTTTATATAGTAAGTTGAAATTATCTTGTATTGAAATATTGTGAGTTATTTTGAGTGTTCAGGTAACCAAGGGTGCTTTCCATTATATTGCCAACATTCAAACAATATGCAAACCATTTTTTGATAATACTTTTTAAAACATTTATTGAGTTAAGCATGCTGTAGTATACGTCATTTAGTTAAGTCTCTTTCAATGTAAATAATAAAATGAAATAGTATATGTTAAAGTATAGTACAGTACCTTAAAAATATGACAAAGTTGAACTGTTTTGAAACAGTCCTTAATGTCTTTTATGACTTCTTATTTCTTTTAACAGTAATTTACAAAAATATATGCTGTAGGTATAATAAGGGTATATTGTATTCATCCATTTTACTTTTTGTTTGTAAGTTCATATCTCTTGAAATGTAAATAATAAAATAAAATATTCTATATTGCACAATAGTACCTTGAAAAAATGACAAAGTTTATTTTTTCAAAAGGATGCATCTTTCATAGATGTCTTCTTATGACTTCTCATTTCTGTTTACAGTAATTACAAAAAGTATAAGCTTTAGGTATAATAAGGGTATTTATTTACTTCTTTGCATTGATTTATTTTTACTTTTTGTTTGATACCTAATGTAGCTAGTGTTTTTTTTATGAAGTTAGTTTCTCCATTTAACTTTGACTATTAATGTAGTCAAACCCTAGATAAAAAAAACTTCAATCTTGATGTATGTATGTATGAGAGTTCATTTACTATTTTTAGCCTGTAACATGATGCAAAGAAATGGAATCTGTAACTTTAATCTTCCCTCGCCACTCTTGCCATCAAGTTATACAAATAGTGACTATGATATACTTTAAATACTGGTACCTGAATCGGTACACATAAATTGATATTAAGCTTGATTGTGTTTGCGTATGCCAGAGGCGTTGAAAGGTCATCACAGTTTTATTTTAGCAGTTACAGTAATGTCATTTTGCACATGATTTGTCAAATGTTTGGGACTGGCAGGCTGCTGCATCTGCCCCTGCTGCTGCCCATGAATATGCTCTGGGGGTATGTTAGTAGTAGAAGCATGTACTGTACAGACCCTTAGCTTGTATAAAAAAGGGGCAGGGTGCAATACTTCTTGAGGGGCACATTAATGCGCCCGCGAAACGCTGCATCTTTTCTGCATGGAGTCCAGGGGCACCCTTAAAGCTCAGTTCCATAGTGAAGAAGCTTTTGGATTTTAGCTATAGTTATACATCTGAGAATGAAGCTATTCTGACTGATAAGGAACAGTCTTATCATTCTGGGTTCTGTATCCGTGTAAAGTATTTCATTTATGAGGCTAATTCAAATTATTGAATAAAATATAAAAAATTAATATAAAAATTACATTTTTTTCATGAGGGGCAGGGCAGACACCCAGCGGGTAGGGCGGGCCCACAGATGGGCAGGGCAGGCAGCCCCTGTGAAACAGCATTTGAAGAAATAGTTCATTGGTCATACCATGTGTTACAACAAACTAGGCAGTGATTAAAGGTATGTGAACATGCAGTGGCAAAATTAGCTAAATTGCCTTAAAATTTATCAGAAACTATTAGTACCACAAAATTTCATTAAAATCAGTCAACTATATTGACCGTTATACAGCATTTTTAAATCTGGCATGAATTTGCATATTTTATGTAAATTTTGTGAAGTCCTGCAGGAAATTCTTAACAAAAACATTAAGCTTTTGCCATATCCCAATAACATTGTAGCAGGAATAGACTATTCAATCATTTTTAGTGCCTAAGATTTATAAAATTGAAGAATAACAAAAACTCTGAGCTGTTCGCCCAGTTATACATCAGAAATTTTGCATGAATTAAAAACTGATCAAATTTTGATCATAACTCAAAACTTTACAGTGCTTCTAGAGCAGATCAGTTCAAAAATTGATCTGCTCAGATTTGAATACTTCTTCAAGCAATCATAGAAATTGCTACCGATCCATAGACCTTTAAGATATAACTGTACTTTGATATCATGATTGAATTCCAAAGCATCCATAAGTTTAAAAGTGATTGGTGCAATAAGTTAAATTAAAAGGTATAGTGCCATATACCTCACAACTTTGTGCATTTTGTGAAAATTTTCTCTTTTAAATGTTTGGAAACAATTCTTCAAAGATGACTGAAATTGTATATAGCACATACTGTGCTTGTACATCACAAGAAAATTCTTTTGCCCTGAATGTATACTGTATAGAATGGCTGTGCACATGTGCCGGATATTAATGGGTTTTATTTTTCGAAGAGCCACACCAAATGCAATATTAAGGCTCTTTTTACATAGGGGTAATTTTTTTGAAACACAATCTTATCTGGTATATTTCTAATGTATACTGCTACATAAGTGAGAATGGGTGCTATTTCAAGAGATACATTTTGGCAGAATCTGGCTGAAAAGAATGCAAATATAATGGTGCTTTTATTCTTAAATTTCCTTTTAATAGATAATACATTTATGGTATGTGTTTATTCTTTGTAAATCATTTTTTGTCTTTCTCGAGTATCCGCCAGGATGGAAGTGTAGAAAGCAGTGTTCAGTTAATAAAGCAGTTGTGATATTTCCACTTTAGAAAACATTCCATCAAATCGAAATAAAATTGTAAGAAACATTTTTGTGTCACAAGTGTCAAGTTTCTCTTTTTCCAAAATAGTATGAAATGCAGGATTAAACACCAGATGAGACTAAAGAGGCTGGCTTCCGAAATAAGAAGACAACTAAATGACTATAACAGGAGGAAAGTGGTGCATAGGTCAACCCATAAAATTTGATGCCATGACTTCTAACGTGAAACTAATGAAAGTTAGTGGTCAAACCAGGGGAGTGGCAGTGTGTTTTGTCAGCAAATGCACCTAGTTTGTTGGCACATATTTATACGGTCTTGACAGCAAATGAGAAGGTGTAATGCTCCTTTCTGCTTATATGAAATAATTATGAACACGTCTCGTGATTGAATCTAGTGTTGAGCTTCAGCCAGACTCATTGAGTGGCAAGAAAAAAAGCAGTGTGGGTCAATTTTGTGACTAGTCTTGGTCATTTTACATGTTGTAGTCACTGAAAGGTACGTCAAATTAATGGTTTGC
This sequence comes from Chiridota heheva, assembly GCA_020152595.1. Classification (NCBI taxonomy): domain Eukaryota; kingdom Metazoa; phylum Echinodermata; class Holothuroidea; order Apodida; family Chiridotidae; genus Chiridota; species Chiridota heheva. The sequence continues at coordinate 72,487 of JAIGNY010003664.1, forward strand.
AAATTCATGTCCAATAGGGGGAGGGGGTATGGGTGAGTCCTATAATTGACAAGTGTATTAGTAAATGACCACCTGCTTGTTTAGTGGCCTTCCATTAAGTAGGAATATAACAAGACCTCCCTGGATGTAGTGGTAACAAATTTTGACTCATTCTCTCATGTTCCTGGTTCGATCCTTGGTGGTTCTGCAACTAGCGAATCGCAACTAGTGATTCACAACTGGTTTATCAAAGACCAATGACGTCTTAAAGTAATTTGGCATTGGATTCTTGATCAGCAACCATGATCAATGACCTGCCTACCCTTGTTTATGGCATTGTGTTCATGATGCTTTCATGTACAAGACTGTCCATTTTAAAAGTGCTTATTGGAAGGAGGTAGGCAAAATGCTTGTCCCCTCCCTCAGGCTATATCATATGTATTGGGTCAAAATTCACTCCTTTTGTCCACAAGTGGTAAGGCCAGGAGATGATCTGTAAGATTGTACCATGGTTGTGATTCAGTACTGACTTGCTACAAATCATAGTACTGAATCACAACACAAGTCACTTATAACTAAAAAGTAACAAAATTTTCAGGAAAAATTCAGAATAATATGCACCGATAAATATACAAATTTAAAATTAGAATACAATTATGTTGCATATTCAGCAAGAATCACACTGATAGAGCCAATTTCCTGTGTTCATCGTGGAGCACAGCCACCCTCCCTGCGAGCAATTTGTGCAGTTTTGGCATTAGTATATTTTATTTCTCCTACCCTTAATTGTTTCATGGGATTTTCTTTGAAATATTTTCATTGGAAGGATCTACAAATTTTGTTGGGGTCCTGCAACCAGACATCCTAGTGTGATCACTGCTTTTGTGGATCTTCCCAAGATGCCATTATAGTGTACCTTTACAGAAGAACAAATACAGATGCTTAAGTTACACATTGACCGTGGTGAAACTGACAACCTAGTGTAGTGCCACCAATTACAATCCAAGATGCAGGTTTAATACTTAAAATAGAGCTAATGACACGCTTTCAAAATAGTTTGGTAATGTACAACCGCAATATATTTTTTCTGCAGCATACTACTTACACTGCTTGTTGCACACTGGTTTGGATATCTTTTTTTACAGCAAAGTTTAGCGAGTTTAAGTTTTGCACTACTAGTACATGTAGTAATACTAGCATACATACATTACTAGCCACATCGCTCATTCAACATCATTTCTGCGATCTGTGACAATATTTTGTGAACGTTTTATTGCATTGCGTTGGAATAGAAAGGAAACACACTTTATCATTCTTTTAAGTTAAAATTTATTCTTTTAAGATACAATTCTGAAACAAAAACAGTCTGCAATTGGTAATATTGTGAAATTCCATACCTTAGTTGTATTTTCAGAACTGGGTAACAACACAATACCAAACCCACAGCTCATGTCATTAATAAAATCTTACACGGATTTCATAATCCATGCAAACATGGTGCATTGCATGACAGCTGTTAGAAACAAGAAGAATACTCTCTACACTGACAAATAGTGGATTAACCAACGTCAGTTGATCAATCAGTATAGTCTATATACTCCCAAAAAAACTACAATATGCAAATAGTAACATGACAACAAATACAAGAATATAAAATCATTTAACAAAATACAACTAAGGAATACCATAAAATAAATGTCCTAACAAAGGGAAAACTGAATTACAAGCACATCACCTCCTGAACAATACTTTACCTCTCATTCCCTATAAATAATTTTACCAACAATAAGACATATTTTCCACTGCCACAGAGCCTGATTTTTTCAAACCATATTAACATGAATTGCGCAAGATCACAAGGATATTGCTTATGTTATCTTTATTGTTTTCAATCTTTTCCCAAAATTGGCTATAATCTACATGTAAAAAAATGGGATAGCCTTGACCCAAACCTGCAGTACATAAATGCAGCAAATCTATGAAACTGGTTCCATTTTTTGTGGAACTACTTCTAGTAATGTTACACACACAATGACTAGAACATTTACACCATCCTGATAAAATAACTCCATATACATAAGAAACCCATTAAACAAGTTAATGAAGTATACACGGTAGGAGAAATATGATTTTTTGATACCATATTAACATAAATTGTGCAAGATCACAAGGATTTTGCTTATGTTATCTTATTGTTTTCAATCTTTTTCCAAAATTGGCTATAATCTACATATAAAGAAAATGGAATAGCCGCCTGCAGTACATAAATAAGATTCTATGAAACTGGTTCCATTTTTTGTGGAACTACTTCTGGGGTAATGTTACACACACAATGACTAGAAAATTAAACCATCCTGATAAAATAACTCCATCTACATAAAAACCCATTAAACAAGTTAATGAAGTATACACGGTAGGAGAAATATGATTTTTTGATACCATATTAACATAAATTGTGCAAGATCACAAGGATTTTGCTGATACTATCTTATTGTTTCCAATCTTTTCCCAAAATTGGCTATAATCTACATGTAAAGAAAATGGAATAGCCTTGACCCAAGCCTGCAGTACATAAATGCAGCATATCTATGAAACTGGTTCCATTTTTTGTGGAACTACTTCTAGTAATGTTACACAATGACTAGAACATTTACACCATCCTGATAAAATAACTCCAAAACTTAAAACCATTCAAAATACAAGAACACGGTAGGAGAAATATGAGTTTTATACCTAATGAAGATAAATTAAGATAACAAGTATTGTGCTTACATTAACTTACTGTTTTTCAATTTTTCCCCAAAATTGTATGAGAGGAAGGGGTTGGCTATAATCTAAAGGACATAGGATAGCCTTGACCCATACCTGCAGTACATACATCCTGTAAATCTATGAAACTGGCTCCATTTTTAAGTTAAACATTTTCAAGTTCGTTCTTGACCATACATCGTCGTCACTTTTGCATATGCTGGAACTTTTTCAAAATTAAATTTGTAGTAACTTAAAATCAGTAAATTCTGTTCTCAGCACTTAAAGACTGGTCTGATCAGAAATCTGAATAAAAAATGTGTGTCCACATTCATATAAGTATATTGACCAAGGAATACTGAGCCTTCCTTATCATGTCCCATTTAAGTAATCTTTACAAAAAGACTGACACTGTAACATAAAGGCATAACTGTCCAACACAAGTACATATTGTACAGTACATTTTCAGGGAACAAACTTTCATTCATTTAGTCACATAACAAAACAAAAAACCCAAAAAACATGATCCTTAATAGTTATAAACAGTACAAACTAAGACCAGGATTGAAATCTACCCACCTGGTGTAAAATGTGTCATAATTTGAAATGCAAGTCTTGAAGATGATTCTTAAATAAAAGGTTTCAGCTAAATAAAATGTAAAGCTTCAATGGCTGTTCGGCTGTTTCACAACTAATAATATGTTTACACATACTGTATGCACTGAAACTTATAGTTTACTGACAGGACTTTACAAACTGTACCTAGAAAATTTGTGCTATATATGTAAGTGAAAACAATTCTGAGACAAACAGTATTTGTATTTTCTTTTTGATTAAAGCTTTTTAGATTGAGCAAACGACTATTCAAGCCTGAAAGCTATCAGCTATGAAATATCAGAATTACATGTACAATAAAATCAAAATTTTACATGTACTTCGCATACCTTTGTTCTTAAAATCAAGCCACATTACATTTGCATCAAATTCCAAAAAGCTAAAAGTCACTTGTTTCTTATTATCTTGATGAAGAGAAATTACACTTTATAACAATTTACAAAATGGAAATATTTTTCCTCAACACTATCACAATTTTCACTAATTTGCATAATACAATCTGAAATGGAGAAAATATGCCATTGAGATTAAGTTTGTACAACTTTACATGAAAACATTTAAAAGAAAGTAGTTCTTACATGCAGGGTTCTAGCTAGACAAGTTTGAGTGCTGGGTTCCAGCAGTCCAGTGATAATGCAAGGTGACCTCCTGAACCCCCTCCCATGAAGAACTGTTTAAATTTAGTCACTTCTATTGACAAATTGTCAATAAAAAAGTTTTTTTAATCGAAATGGTAGAAGAATTTGTAAAATATTGTTTATGTACAATAGAGATTCAAAATACAATGGATATTTAACTGTCAAAGTGTCCTCCCCCCTCCCCAAAAAAGTACAAACATATGCTGGAAACTCTTCACTTAATTCCCATTGTTATTCATCTTGCCCAAACATTTTACCGCTTTTATTTTCGTCCCAGTATTGTTCAACTAAAGCCAAGCGGCACATGTTCCTATGAACTACGCAACAACTTTTATCAATATAAAATCCCCCACAAATTAAAAGAATATCGATTAGTCCGTTATAATGTTAAGTGCATATGGGATTTATAACTCGCCTTTGACTGGCATTGCCGGGGTAATAGGGGTTTGCCGGGGTAGTAGGGGTGAGTCATACAACTGACAAGTGCATTAGAAATTTATGGTGCCACAGGATTAAAAAAAAAAAAAAAAGATTCGCATTTGAGTAGATTGGACTTTTGCTGTTGATATCACAAATTGGCATCTAATTATGATACTGTACATGGATCTAGAAATTCAAACTGCTGTAAAATTAGGTCACTTTTCAACAAATTGTGGTGCATTTTTACATTTGTTTTTAAATTTTAAATCTAAATAGCATATAATGCCTTTACAGTGGATAAACATTCCTTTAATCATTCCTTTTCATGAACAAAACCTGTCCATTTTCTATGCCTGTTTTCAAATTTTATATACACACAATGAAAAAGGTCTGCAAAGATTTTAAATGCAATATAAATACCTTATTGAGCTTCTCTAAATTCCTGAATGCCTTCAGCCAATCCTCTTTTGTTGGAACTCCTTTTGTTATCCACATTTTACTCTGCTTATTAAGATTTTCCAGCTGAAAATCTAAATCTTTTCCTTTACCAAGTTGTCCAGTCCTTAAAAAAGATATGTTTGTGTCTGATAAGTCTTTTATTTCATTTGGTTGGATCAGATGATTGATCTCTTTATTTGAACCAATCATCTGATAAATGGGATGGTTTTGACAATGGAATATGGAAGCATGCTTAAACTTTCCTGCATGTATCAATCATACATCATTTGTCCTTACACCTTTTCGAAGAGTAATGATTGCTTGCGCATATACTAGAACTTGCTCCTGAAAATACTTAAAAATTGGGTCCTTGACGCCTTTCAACCATTTCAGGAAACCCTCAGGATTTGGTATTGCACTTTCACTAATGCAAAGTCTAACATAGGGCAACATTATTTCACATGCTGTTCCTTCATAAAAAATTTGCAGCAACTCCCATGCTTTGTGACAGGCCCGTAGCAGCCGCTGCGGCTAGTGCAGCAATCGCCGCACCACTTTTTCGCAATAAATAACATAATAATAATAATAATAATAATAATAATATTTAAAAAAAATATATACATATTTTTAACAATACAAAAATACCAGTATTTTCTGAGGGAATACCCCAAGTATTACACGGTTATATTGGTAATTCATAAGAATGCGCAACACTATCCCCATCCGAACTGTCCAATCCGTTGGCACGCGTAGGCGTAGAATTTAATCTAATAAGTGCAAGCATGGCATAGTTGTGAATGTTGTTTTTTACGAGCTGAAGTCCACGTCCACTCTAAGTTGAATTGATTTTAAGTCGACATAATTTGCATGAAATCAACACAACTTGGAGTTGACATCAGATGCAAATTTACCTGCTTAACCAATCACAGAGCGAGAAACTATTTAACTTGGAGTCACGGTCGAGTTGTGGACTTATGGCACACTCTGCGCACCATACACGTGCATGATCTAGGCTAGACCTACCTGTACGCTAAAGAAGTCGCGTTTTATTTTATATGCATGAAATTTAATAAAGGACAGAGCGAGTTAAGATGGATTATTCTATAAGAACTCTGGACATTGGGAAGACACCAAATCAACCAGTAATCAATTTCCCAAAACAAAGTTTTGGACAGAAAAAACCAGAACTTCGTGCGTTCCAACTAAGTTGGTTCAACCAGTTTGCTTGGTTGCATTATGACGAGTCAAATGATATGGCATTCTGCTATACATACATCAAGGCATACAAGGCATACAAGGCAAAGAAGCTTAATTCACCAAACATGGATTCCGCATTTATCGCTAAAAACAAAGGCTTTAAAAATTGCAAAGAAGCGGCTCGGAGGTTCAAGGCACATAAAGGTAGTGTTCGCCACAAGGATGCAGTCTAAATGGTTGTGACATTGCCAAAGATAACTAAAGACATTGGAGAAAGTTTATCGCGACATATTGGAAGAGAAAGGGAAGAGCGGCGACAATTTTTTTATGAAAATCATTTCTAATGTGAGATTCCTGGCACGGCAAGGACTAGCTTTCATGGGTGATGGGGATGAGTCTGATTCTAATCTTATAACTCTTTTCAAGTTGCGTGGTGAAGATGATTCACGAATTCAAAACTGGTTATCACGGAAATCTGACAAGTATCTCTCTGCTGAAATTCAAAACAAAGTTTTACAGACAATGGCACTAACGGTAAGACTTAATTCAATTATACATTTTAGGCGGCGGAACATATTTTATAATTGCGCAAACAAAATCAGAATAGCAAAGACTTAACTCCTCCCCAGCGTCGGAGGAACAGAAAATAATATAGGGATCACTATACCAATTGCAGCGGAACAAAGGAAATAATGACGTGGGCGCAGGGGACCATCGTTATACAAAAATCCAAACTATTACTCTTACCCCACCCCACCCCCTGAAAATGGTTCTGCAGTGCTGCTATATTTTTTGTTTGAATTTGCAATTAAGCTGCATGGGGCGCAGATTCATGTTTGTTTTTTGTTTATCTATTTTTTTTTTTTTTTACGCGTCACTATCGCATTCGCCTTCCTTTTAATTTGTAAATCTCTTTTGGAACATATCTACTCACATCTATGAAGCACCATGCAAGTGTGCGTTAAACATGCTTCTTTAAACATTTGTGTACTAATTTTCAATAAAATAAAATTGTATAACTCGTTACAATGGTATAACTTGCCAAACCCCTTTAAATTTCACTTAAAGCCACAATTGGCAACTAGCGCGCACGTATAGTTACTAACATCCGTGCTTATTCTTTTATATGCTTTATTTCTTTTTTATAGGCTTTACGTGAGGTTGTTTCAAATATCCAGACAGCTCCATTCTATACAATTATGGTGGATAAAACCCAATGTTTCCAACAAGGAAGAGGTTGTGATATGCATACGGTGGGTCGACGACCAGTTTGAAGTTCATGAAGATTTCATTGGATTGTATAATGTGTCTTTAACAACCGCCGATACATTAGTTGCCGTCATCAAAGATGTTCTCCTTCAAATGCCTTTATCCCTTCAGAAGGCAAGAGGTCAATGCTATGATGGAGCGGCTGCCATGCGGGTGTACACGGAGGTGTTGCAAAGAAGATAACAGATGAACAACCAAAGGCTTTGTATACACATTGCTACGGTCATGCCCTTAATCTTGCATGTGGTGACACCATAAACAGAAACCTGCTAATGTGTGATGCTTTGGAAAATACAAGGGAGATTATTAAACTAATTAGGAACTCCCCCCGACGTGGAACTAAGTTTATCGAGATGAAGGAGAGGATTGGGAAGGAGTGCTTCACTGGAATCCGTGTCATGTGTCGAACTCAATGGACAGTTAAAGCAGATGCACTTCGGAGCATACTGGAAAACTACGAAGTTCTACAGAATGTTTGGGAGGAGTGTCTCTTGGAGGAAAAGGATCCTAGCACAAAGGGTCAACTGAGAGGTGTGGCTTCGTACATGAAGAAGTTTGATTTCTTATTTGGTATAAAGTTAGCACACCTGATCCTAAGTCATAGCGACAATTTGAGTAGGACTTTGCAACACGCATACATTTCTGCTGCGGAAGGGCAGAGTGTCGCAGAGAAAACCGTTTCCACTATTGAAGACATACGAAGTCAGTTCAACACTTTCTGGGAGGCCGTAGGATTACTTGCTTCTACACTCAAATGTGAACCAACCAGAGACACCACGAAGAAGAAAAGTTCCAATCCCGCTTGATGGTCCTTCTGTCGATAATCAACCTGCAAGTGCGAAGGAGTATTTTAGGCGAATCTACACAGAGGCTATCGGCAACATTGTTAACTGCATACAAGATCGTTTAAAGCAGATGGGGTACCAAACCTACATGTATGTCAAGCTACAGAACCGTGTAATGCTTAGATGCATGTAATGGCAAAGGAATTGGGGAGGATTTTCTACAAAGACGGCATTGATTCAAGTCAACTTAGAGTCCAGCTGGAAACGCTGGGTCACACATGTAAACCGTCTGAATGTACCAGTGTCAGTGTGTATTTGCTTCCTGATATAGTGAAGTACATGAAGTTTTTAAATTTCGGTACGAAATTGCTTTTATCTGAAGTGTGCATTTTTCTTAAACTTGTACTTGTCATGCCAGCTACAAACGCTGTAAGCGAACGTTCTTTCAGCGCTCTAAAACACATCAAGACGTACATGCGAGCCACCATGAAACAGAAACGACTGAACCATCTACTAGTCCTCCATGTCCACAAAGACAAGACAGATAGCTTTGATCTGAAGAAAATAGCAAGTAAATTTGCCAACACTGCTAACCGTCGTGCAGTCTTTGGATCATTTCTCCAAGCTGGCGAATAGTCGGATACAGGAATAGGCCTATAGTCTCGTCACTCTCGTGTCCTTGAATTCAGTGGAACTTTTGTATAAATTACAAAATATTATCGTATGAGACTATCAGTTATCATTTTAGTTTTTTGTTAAAAACAAACTTACTTCATTCCATAATTTATCTGAAAAATTATCTAAACATATTGTTGGACTTTCTGTTTTGTTGTTGCCATCGATACTTTGGATAGATTACTAAGATCAGCAAATCAGACTGAAGTTAATGAGACAACAAAGAAGCTTCAACAGTTCAAGTTGATTTATTTATGATATATCAAGAGAATAACCTTCCCCTCCCCATAATTTGAAAAATGACAGGGCACATTTAACGGATTAATACATCCGATAATAGCATAAAAAAAGGGATATGGAGCTTAAATTTACGAATCCTTACCCCCTTCCGTCCCCTCCCGTCCCCCCCTCCCCCGCCACAAAAAATGGTGGTTTAGATGTGAGTGTCGGAAAGGATATGGTCTCCACACCCCTCCATAAGTGAACAAATAATACATATGTAAACGTTTTCGGGCTTAAGAAAATTAAAGTCAGAAGTGTGAAGTTGTATTTCTTTATAATTTTGCCCAAACGTATTTTGCCTTTAGAACTGGGGTCAGTTTACTCGTTAAATTTTGCTTTTTGAGAGAATAGAAATTACTCCTATCTGGTGATATTCCGATATGATTATGATAAACATGTTCTGTATGGAAATAAACTTTGACAGTTTAATGAAACATGGATGGCATAATTTTGTGTAAAGTCGGAACGATCCATTTTATGACAAAACAGATAGACCTATTCACATATTCGTCCGAAACAGAGGATGTTCAAATACAGCTTGCAAGACCTGGGAAGTGTCATTTCTGGCAATCTAGAGGTCCTTTTTTTTTTCAAAAAATATTTGCCACGCTACGCGCCAACCGATGCTGGTGCTCCGCTTAGATAGTATCAACGTCGCCGCACCACTAAAACAAACGGTGCTGCGGGCCTGCTTTGTGATGATCACTACACTTTCGTGCATATTTCTGAGCAGCTTCAGATTTAAACCCCATTACTTTGGCTAGTTCTTTCAAAATTACATCCCAGTTCAATGAGAAGTAAGACTTAACCATATTCATTTCATAATGGCCAAGTCCTATCCTCAATACACACCAGTCAAATTCAAGCTGACACTGTTCTGATATAGGCGGGTCATGTATACCATGGTCCTCTTGCAAGTGTATCGACAGCTGTTTCTTTCCAAAGATACTTTCCTTACATTCTAAGCAACTGTATGTTTTACGAAACACTTTCTGAGCAAGATTGTACGGTAAACCATCACACACCACCATCCACCACTCCCTTTCTACTTCCTGATCATCTACATAACTTTTCACTTTGAAGTCTTTCCTAACTTCTGAAATACTGTTATAAGAGCCTTGTAAGAATTTGGGTTACAAAAGATTGGGTCTGTGGAGTTACTTTGGGGCCTGGCCCTTTACATAAATCAGGATTACTTGTTGTTGTTTCATCGCCTCCAAAACTGACTTCCTGTACTCGAAGAGGTGGGTCTTTCTTAGCTGAAGTACTAGATGATGTGGGCTCTGAATCTTAACTTCTAAGTTCTTTTAGGTTGCCGTTACAGTTCTGACATATCCGCTTTGTTTTCCGATTCCTTGTTCCACATGCCCCACATAAAATCCAATTATCTTTTTCTTCTTGTTCCTTTACAATTCCATCAATCCTATCTTGCACACTTTCAGTCACTTGATTTTGTTTCTGTTCCGTATATACCTTTCTTAATACTTCTTAATACATAGTTCTTTGTATTGAATATCGCTCAATTCTTTATGTATACTTCCATCATATAACAAGACTTCATCTTTTTCTTTTGATGTCAGTTTACGGTGCTAGTGTGTGCGTTTCCCCCGCAGGATTTTTCTAAAGGACTCCTTCAGAATTTACTTCGGCAATGCAGACACTTGTCACAACAGATACCTTTACTTTTGAGTTCGTTCTTACACTGTATGATTTTCCAACAAGCTGATCATTGTCGAAGGCAACAAAACAGTCTCCTTTGACTGGTGGAAGGGGTTTTGTAGCCTGCTTGTCAAGCCATCAGTTTATTGTCCAATATAACTTCCAGCAGGACCTGAAAGGCCATTAAGGTTTGCAACTAGCTTACTATTTACGATTGTAGCCGATTTAAGGGCCCATAACTTCGATTCTTATATTCAATAAACTCATATTGATTATGTTCTTAAGCGAGGGGCCAAGATTTCAGATTTGATTCCTCCCACTGTGCATCTTTTATGATTAATTCTACAGAGTGATTTTGCTCTTGTTAAGATAGCGGCAGGCATAAACGATCATATTTCTTATACCTTCACAACATCATCCTCTGGCAATCACGTTTTTGAGCGATCTTCTTTGCAATAAGATTATCGCAAAGTTAGCAAATTTCAAAGGGACATTCTTTCAGCTCATTTCCATCCCGTAGTTAATTTGTATCAATTACTCCAGCATCTTTTTGCAAATTTCAGGTTCATCTGCTGATGAACTAGCCGCCAATCAGTCATGGTTGGATTTAGTTGCAGACTCTATCAATCACTTTATTCACACAGCTAGCAGGGGAAATATAACAATAGCTACACACAACCTTAGACAATGCAAGTGATAGTCATTCAACAATCAAAACCTATGAATAAAAGTGTAATTTCACATTGGCGTTTTGATGCCACAATATTTTCACATATCAGCATCACTGCACCATGTAGCTACCAACTGAAAGGGAGGGTAATCATCGGTTCCGCCACTATCATATAACCAGACCAGAGGTTGCGTTACAATTTTTTGTCTGCCGTATTTGGTTACGACAAGCCCTTGAATTTTGGCGTTTTTTGACAATTCGTATTTTGTAAATTTGCCGTCGTATTTTGTAAATTTGCCGTCGTATTTTGTAAATTTGCTGTCGATTTTGTATGCACGGGGCACTGCGTAATGCACGGGGCACTGCGTAATGCACGGGGCACTGCGCAATGCACGGGGCACTGCGTAATGCACGGGCACCGCGAATGCACGGGCACCGCGTAATGCACGGGCACTGCGTAATGCACGGGCACCGCGCATGCACGGGCACTGCCGAATCGCACGGGCACCGCGTAATGCACGGGCACTGCATAATGCACGGGCACGCGTAACGCACGGGCACCGCGTAATGCACGGGCACCGCGTAATGCACGGGCACCGCGTAATGCATGGGCACCGCGTAATGCACGGGCACCGCGTAATGCACGGGCACCGCGTAATGCACGGGCACCGCGTAATGCACGGGCACCGCGTAATGCACGGGCACCGCGTAATGCACGGGCACCGCGTAATGCACGGGCACCGCGTAATGCACGGGCACTGCGTAATGCACGGGCACTGCGTAATGCACGGGGCACTGCGTAATGCACGGGGCACTGCATAATGCACAGGGCACTGTGCGCTAGCGAAGCTTGCAAGTAATTGTTAACACACACACACTTGTGTAGGCCTGCCTCACTAAATATAAGTGAATGAAAATTGCACTTAAAATACCAAAAACATTCAAAATCGGACTGTTATTACATGTATCATACAATTGATATAAAGAAAAAGTTCATACCCAATCCTTGTATAATGTTGAATCATGAAATTTGCCAAAATAAACTAGAAAATACTTGTGTTTATCATATCCACACTTTCATGTGGTTTTAGTGAACTTTGACCAATTGTCAATGATAATATACTATTCAGATTTCGAAAACGCCTACTTCTGTACAGTATAGTAACTTGACTTGCAGATTGTGATCACTTCACAGATACACAATCAACACAATACAGGAGAAAAGCAGAATCCTAGCTAATAATATCATTGACAGCCTCCATTCAAAACATCAAAACTTTCACGTACACTGTTCAGTGTACGTACATCATGCATAGGGCCTATATACTAGCCTATATGTGTTTATGTACAGTACTACGGGCATGTTGAATCATTCGGCTGTTAGTCTCGTAGTTGTGTCATTTTTCTTTTAATTATGGGGAACTTGGGGCCAGTGGACCACTTATGGCAACTGGACTAGATGATATACTTCTAGTGTTGGAAATCACACACAAAGGCCTGGTGGTTTGATGTCGTGCCAAATACTTGTATACACCCACAGCAATACGATACTAAGCCAAGTTCATATATTTTAGTTCTTTTATCACCAAATATTGAAATTTTGTGATTGATTTGAAGACCGTTGCTACTGGAAACCGAGGGAAACGTTGCTGATATTCCCCATGTATGGTTATGTTTTTCTTCGGAAGCGTATAATAGGTATTTTGGGGGAACACATTGCTAAGACAGTTAGACATGATCCTTACGACCAACCAGTGTGTTGTTTTGCGTAGTTGTATGTTGGTATACGGGTCAAAGGGTATGGCAATATAAGAAAGCCTCTGTCGACATTAGCTTGAGAGGGTATTTAAAAATGGCGTCTGTTGTAATGGTACACTACAGTTGAAAGCAGTTTTCTCATTATTTTAGTAGTTTTATGTTTGTTGTAAGCACATTTTGTTGTTGAAAAGTTTGAAAAGTCAACATAAATTGTTTGGTTCGGACTAAAAAAATACCCTAACAATTTGTTTCAGTAAGAATAAATTTTCCTGACGCATGATGATAGTTAGGTATTACGTCAGGGCAGTAGACATCTCTAGAGTTGCATATGAGTTTCCTTATTCTTTATCTATTATTTTCATTTGTGCTGGAAATATTATGATAACTACTTTAAAATGTATAATGCTAGTATGAATGTTTTTAGAAATTTTAGTCTTTGAGAATTAAATTGATTGGCTTATTAAGTAATTGATATGCAAATTAAGTGGTCTACTTGCCCCATTAGTTTGGAGCAAGTGGACCACATGCTATCTGTTGTATATTCATGTTGGTATGATACCACCTCATTTGCATATGACCCTTGTTTCCATTGTATGATGCAACCTCGTTTGCATATGACCTCTAAAATCTATTGCGCAATTGCACGTGGAATAAAATCAGTTCAGAACCCGCAATCCTTGTGTGTACTCGAATTTTGTATAGGGCTTCCAAAACCACCACAATGATGACGAAGATGGCTACTATTGGCTATTTGGACATTTTTGATGAGTCCAAGGAGGACTTCACCTCTTATTTAGAGCGTTTCTACCATTGGCTTAGAGCTAACAGCGTTTCGGAAAGGAAACAAGCCAGTGTGTTTCTATCGGTTATTGGACCGAAGTGTTACAGTGTGTTAAAGAACTGTTTGTTACCCGATACGCCGGGATCAAAGTCTTATTCTGAACTCAAAACAGCCCTTGAAACTCATTTGAAACCCACACCCATGGTGATTGCAGAACGTTTTACTTTTCATAAACAGACTCAAACGTCCAATGAGCCGCTTCGTGACTATATTAATGCCCTGAAAGAAAAAACCAGGCATTGTGATTTTGGAACATTTTTGGACGATGCACTTCGTGATCATTATCGTCTGCGGCCTTCGTGACGAAAATATTCAACGCAAACTGCTGACAATACAAACTCTCACTTTCAAAAAGGCTTGTGATATCGCCCTAAGTATGGAAATGGTGGGTGTTAAAGCGTCTGAGCTTTGTGACCAGACACTGAATCCTGTAAATAAGGTAGGGTTCTCCCAACCAAAAGCCAAGAACTTTCGTAGTCGACAACACGTTAGGTCTGTTGCAAAACAATAACACTAGGCCCCAGAGTTACAAACCTAGGCCTATGAGTATGAACAATAACAAACGTTGTTTTCGTTGTGAAGAGCGCCATAACTCAGAAACTTGTTATTATAAGACTCAAAAATGTTATCATTGCCAGAAACAGGAGCATATTTCTAAAATGTGTTTGTCAAGAAAGAAAGGAAATGCACCATCTGCCCAGAAATCAACTAAATATGTGCAGGAGAAATTATTTGAAGGAGAGGAAAGTGATATTGATGATTTTGATGAACTCAAATTGTTTACAGTATGTCCCACAAGGAAAAATTCACCCAAGGACTCAAAATATATTATGGTGGATATTGTTGTAGCAAATCAGAAAATTCTCTTTGTAGTTGATACAGGAGCAGCCATGTCAATAATCCCTGAAAGACTTTATCATGACCATTTCACACAGTCGTGAATCTGACCTTTTCCTGAGACCGTTAATAAGTAATTTTCATTTTGCGGACGCCGTGACCTAAGAAGCACTTTCAATTTTGTAAAAAGGATGGCTTACGATCTAAAATCTGTCACTCATTTTTGCAAATGAGGTTATGAATATTTAAATTGCTGCAAGAAACCCCAAATTTGGACAAAATGTTCCTATATATGGGAACTATTATCTGACGTATAAAAAGAAGCCCCGCCTGCTGGTCGATAAATTTTCTCGTGGGTTTCCGAACTTGGAATTGTAAGCTCAAGAATTTGGCTGAAACCAAACAGGTAATTTTTTATTGAAAACTTTGGCGTATTCTAATTCGAATGATTAATTGAATATTTTTGTCGTGTAAAAAAGGGTTTAAAATTACACATATATTGAATTCATCCATGTTTATAAATAAGAAAGTACTTAATTTGAAGTCTGATCTCGACCGTGATTTTACGTGAGATAAAACCCTTAACAAAGCCTAATGTTATCGTTAACGTTAAACGGTAATGGTAAGCTGTTAGGCCTACAAGATTTTGTCAGTGACTTACTGTGCACTGTTTGCAGTAGGTCCTCTGTGACTTCAGAGTATTTCGCACCGATCATTGAAGTTGTAAACACTTCACAAACAATAATCGGCATGGTCCCTATCAATTTGAAGCTTATAGTAGTTCAAGACCAACCCTGATAAATCATTAATTGGATTATTTTAAATTTAGGCCAGCCTATATATTTTGTATTTATTCATGCAGCTAACAATTGTATAGGCCTATCATAAATGTCATAAATGTATGATACTAATTACTATGAAGCTGGGCAGCCGTGACAAATAATATGAACTAGGCCCTGGGCATACCCTAACCTAACCCACACAATTTTCACGGCTGGCTTTAGTCACCGATAGTCCTACTCATTAATACTGGAAAGTTTGTTTCCTCATTCATGCCAAAGATTTACGCCAGGAACTTCTGAATGTTTTTACTTACGCCACACCAGATATTCTAGCTTAATGTACTTTATTGGTTTTGTCAACTTTTAAAACCCAATTACGCTGAAGCATTTAAAAACTGCCCATGCATGCTCCACGCCGAGTCGCCGAAGATCTTCGGCTTTATGCACTTGTCAATTGTATGACCCACCCCACTACCCCGGCATGGGTGAGTCAAAGGTGGGTCACTGCATTCCAAATTTTGTCCCACATGTGCGTCACTGCGAAGGTTTGGTCAGTCCAATGTGTCACTTTTGAGTGTGTCATGGTCAGTCATTTTTTCACTGATATGAGTCACTTAAATGACTAAGGGGTGGATCTCTTGGCAAGTGATTAGGCAACACCTAACACAGTATGTGCGTCATTTTCCATCGTATGTCAATCATTTTTTTGACTGTCATGTGCGTCAATTGTGCATCAGTTTTTTTACTGTGGTGTGGGTCATTTATATATGTAAGTCTTTGTCAGTCACCGAAGTGACTGAGGGGTGCGTCAAATCCACGTTTTGCATAGGCAAAAATGGTCAATGACGCACCCTGTCTGGGGGTCAGTGGGGTGGGTCATACAATTGACAAGTGCATAACCTACAGTACATGTTTTCCTTTCCAGTATGGGCTTGAGAATACTGTGTGGTTATTCGCAGGACTGCCCTGTGAATAAAATCACTCTTACTGCAAATAAATCACTCCAGCTTGCAAATAAACCACCCCAACTGCGAATAAATCACTCCGACTACGAATAAATCACTCTGACCGTGAATAAATCAATCCGAGTTGGAGTATTAAAGGGCCCACTGAAGTGAACATGGGATAGGCATGTGTCCTTTTTATAATTATATGAGTAATAATTTCCAGACCCCCGCCCCCCCCCCCCTCCCCCCTTCCCCATTCGCTTACCTATAAGTAGGCCTAGGCCTTCAACTTTTTTTTAAACTCCTCATTTTTTTACGGATCCGCAGCTCCCCTTTTTTCTTCTTTTTGCAAATTATAGATTACCATTAAAATTTTACTTTTATTAGTTTGAGGCCTATTTTACCATGGGAGCAAATTTACAGTATGGAAGAAATTCAACATTTTAAATTTATTTAATGTAGCTTACAAATATAAAAGAATTTCTAATTTTGATTAATCTTAAGTAGACCTATGCAAATTTTTTAACAAAACGTTAAACAACCTAGGTCAAGATCAAAATTGTATCTTATTTATTTGTTGAGTCTAGGCAAACGCAATTGCACCTAGGTCTATGGTATACTGATCTGTCACTCTGGGAAAGGTGTTGCGTGACCGAGTGCATCAGTTGTGTGCAAATTATTCTCTTATTTTATTAATTTACGGTGCCATATAAACCTTATATTCCAAATCCTAAAACTTTATACCATCTAAGTTATTCTCGTCACTTTAAAAGCTTTTTTTCTTCAGTTTTATAGGTTCTGCATTGCTTAGAATCCCTCCCTGCGAAGGTTGCTTCACTGCAGAGACTCCCAGTAAATCCCATAATCAATTGCTGAGTGAGGCTAAATAAGGTTAGTAATACAGTAGTACTTACATTAAAGCTAAACTAATAAGTCTCATTGATCTACTCATATATGTTAGCTTTGGTGTGTAGAGGTGAAGTATAATAATTTGAGTTACTGTAATTTCATTCACATGCATGTAGGCTTGGGGCTAATACATGTACTTAAAGCAAGGTGAGTTTTCAAGATATTTGTACTTAAGAAAGAATGCCAAGCATTGATAATATGAAATATCATATTGCTGCAAAAGAAATCAACGACATACTATCACCACACACAAAGTCACTTGCAAAACAAAAGAGAAAGAGATCTGCTGTATCAGAGTTTAAACTGGAACAGGAAATTAAGTGTTTACCTCCACTCTTGTGGAATTTTATTGTTCATAGCACGCTAAGTGATGTTGCACTGTCCCAAAGGCAGCAAGACAAATAGATACTGCTGCCTTAAAACAATACCATGAAGCAGAAACCTGCTTTTGTGACAACCAACAAATTAATTTTAGTCCCAATTTTCTGCTTTGTCCTTTGATTCATTTACACTTTCGTTATCTAAAACCTCTTCTTTGCAAATTATGAAACATACTATTTTTATGTTTATCTTTACTAAGTACATTTCAAAGAAAGAAAACATACAAATTCATCTCCCTGATCTTAAAACTGCAATGATCCAGCTCTTTCCTGCTACTGCAAAAAAATCTAATGTGCACTAAACCTGCATCCTTGGGGAGCCAGCTGACAATGCAGAAACAATGCAACATTCAATTGACATTCTGCACGAGAAGCATTGTGTTGGTCAGCCTGATGGCATTGATCATCTGGTTGTAGCAGGTGATGCTAAAACATATGAATACATGGTGCAAGCCAAAAGGATGTATGGGGAAGACTTGAATTGGCTACTTCCTTACCTTGGGGAGTGGCATCTTCTGGAAAATATATGAGTTTTCTTATTCTTTATCTATTATTTTCATTTGTGCTGGAAATATTATGATTACTACTTTAAAATGTATAATGCTAGTATGAACGTTTTTAGAAATTTTAGTCTTTGAGAATTAAATTGATTGGCTTATTAAGTAATTGATATGCAAATTAAGTGGTCTACTTGCCTAATGGGGCAAGTGGACCACATGCTAGTTGTTGTATATTCAAGTTGGTATGATACCACCTCATTTGCATATGACCCTTGTTTACATTGTATGATGCAACCTCGTTTGCTTACGACCTTTGTACTCTATTGCGCAATTGCACGTGGAATAAAATCAGTTCAGAAGCCGCAACCCTTGTGTGTACTCGTATTTTGTATAGGGCTTCCAAAAACACTACACTATCAGCATTGTTTTACATTGTATGCTTGTTTTTTAGAACATCAGTTTTGTTGCATTTCCTCTACTTACCCCCTACCCAAAGAAATATGACTGCTGGAGTGCTGTAAAAACATATCCAACTAATTAAGTATCTTATGTATATCATTTTTGAGATGGTAAAATTGAGTGATATGAAAGACTTAATCTGTAAATGTTAAGTATGTATCAGAAATACTTAATATTGCGTTATGATTAGCTAACCAAATCCTTTCAAAACCTGTTCTAAATGGTTTCAGGCAAAGTTTTCATAGATAATATAAAATTGAGTGAAATTTCATTGGATTAGGAAAGTCTTGCCAAGCCTCACATACTTTTGGGAAGGTACCACAGAAGAATGTTTGTTGAAACTGGCGGATCATTTACTGCTCTAGTCTGTATACAACCCATCTATCTGTCTATGTTTCTTATAAGATACCATACCTTATTTTTTCATAAATCCTGTGGATGATTTGTTACGATTATTGACCATAATCAAAATGTTTTTATTTTGAGGTGTTTAATTGCATGTCTTGATTCATTTTTATCAATTGCTGAAGGTTATTAGAAGTTTATTAAATGTTTCACTAGTACAAATGTTGACACATCTATCGATTTATATTTATCATATACTTTCCTTTTATTTTTTAGCATGGTGCGATTTTATCAAGCCACTAAACATCAACCTCAAATGAAATGGACTAAGGTATCTCTAGAGGAAGCGCTGAAAGCCATTAGGTCAGGTAAGATGTCGCACAGGAAAGCCGCAAAGCAGTATGGCATCCCAAGGACAACACTGATTATACACTTGAAAGAAGTGCAAACTGTTGTGAAGCCAGAGGACAGGTAAACAGTCCTCACAAAGGAGGGAGAGCATTGTTTAAGTGCAGTATGTGCTAGACATGAAGTCAAGAGGATTTGGCCTAACAATAACCGATGTCTGCAAAATTGCATACAAAAATTGCAGACAGAAGTGGACACAAACACCCAATCGACAGGGGAAAAGAAAGGGCTGGATATGACTGGTTTGAAAAATTTAGAATTAGGCATCCACAGTTGTCTCTCCGCAAACCTGAAGCCCTATCTGCCGCTAGATCAACCCATATGAGTAAAGAGGTTTGTAAAGGATTTTTTGATCTTTTAGGAGATGTGCTAAAAAAATATGACATTGACAAAAAACCAGCCCAGATCTACAATGTTGACGAGACAGGCTTCTCACTGGTCCACAAAACTGTAAAAATTGTTGGACAGAAAGGAAAGAGGCAAATGCATTCTAAGACCAGCTATGAAAGAGGCACCAATACAACAGTTTGTGTTGCTGCTAGTGCGACAGGATATTTTGCGCCACCTTTTATCATCTTTAAAGGGACAAATTGATCTTAATTGCTGATGAAGCATATGTCCTTCTGGATCATCATTTGCATGCTCAAAATCATCATATATAAACAGTGACCTTTTTAATCAATGGTATGATTTTTTTGTGAAGCATATTCCTCCAGCAAGGCCAATACTTCTTGTATTGGATGGCCATGATTTACATATTACTTTGGACATTTTGGAGAAAGCAAAGAAGAAACAGGTATAATTTATTTGCTTACCACCGCATACCACAAACTGGCTGCAGCCCTTAGACAGAGCTGTGTTTGCACCAATGAAAAAGGCATACAATGAGGAATGTACAAATTTCAAGAGAAGAAATTCTGGTAGAATCATTACCGGTTATGGTTTCTGTGAGTTATTTTCACATGTGTGGATGAAAAAAACTTGCCCAGCAAATATTGTTGCAGGATTTCAGGCAACAGGAATTTATCTGTGAAATGCATCAGCTGTTCCTAAGAAGGCTTTTGGACCTTCTCAAACTTACTGTGAAGAAATACATTCAAGCACAAAGGAAACTTTGAAAGTCAAAGGGTCGTCTAAAGATGTTCCTGTTCCTGCAGAGAGATCTAAAAGCACAGAGACTTCACTACATGAGAACCAAGATGCTGCACAATCCTCAAAGGAGCCAACAAAATCAACTGAGATCCAAAATGGCGAAAGCAATGTGGCTTCAAACCTGAAAGATTTCCTCCAACTACCAAAGGTTAATACAAAAGAAGTCTAAAACTCTTTCTGGAGCACAGCTCCTTACAGAACAGTACTTTATTGTTGAACTGGAAAGAAAAGCCAGTGAGAAACAAAGGGAATTGGAAGAAAAGAAACAAAAACAAG
This sequence comes from Chiridota heheva, assembly GCA_020152595.1. Lineage (NCBI taxonomy): Eukaryota > Metazoa > Echinodermata > Holothuroidea > Apodida > Chiridotidae > Chiridota > Chiridota heheva. The sequence goes on from JAIGNY010003664.1 coordinate 93,456, forward strand.
AAGAAAAAAGAGAAAGCGTGAGGAAAAGAATTCAAAGTTGCATGCAAGAAAGAAGAGGGAAAAAGGGTCAACTTCGCAAAGCAAGGGTAGTGCAAGTAAGGGAAAAGAGATCCTTCAAAATAACCCCATGATGAAATACTGGATGAATTGGACGAGGACAACTATTGTTCCAGATGTAGTGGATATTACTTTGATGAGTCAGATGATTAGGAGTGGGTTTCTTGCAGGTCATGCAAGAAATAGTACCATGAAACTTGCTCAAACAATTATGGAAAGAATCTTGCATTATTTGTATGTGAAGATTGTGAATAGGGTGTAAAAACTTTTCGACATTGTAGGATATTTCATTTGTGATATTTAATTTCATATATTTTTTGGTAATTATTATCTGGTATCATTAATTATGGGGTTATTTCACCTGCTATGGAAAATTAGCAGAGTATAGAACTTTCCTACACTTTTTAAAAAACAATTATAGATATAAAATGAAAATAAAAGCACTTATATACTATTTATGCAATGTAAAGTTTACTGTTACGAAGTGGTCAACTTGCCCCAATTCTGGGGGCAACTGGACCATTTTACCTTTTTTATTCAACATAAAATAATTAATTACTTGATTAATTATGATGCAGTGTTATAACATGGGCACCTTAGTAAGACATTGCAGGCTGCAATAGTACACTTTGGTTTTTAAAAGATTTTGTGTGGTATTTCGTGGAGACCAAATTGGTAAAAAGTGGTCCACTTGCCCCAATTTTCTCTATGAGTGATTCAAAATCCTTTTTGTGTGAAATAAAACTTTGAATTGCATCAGAGAGGTAAGACGTTCATGATTTTCATTTATCTTAATGAAAAACTCTGGCATAAAATTTCACATGCTATATTTAAATCTTACGAGGCAGGTACAACCTGTGTCGTAAGAAATTTCAGCCATGGCGTAATATATGACAAATTTGTCGTTAACGCGATCTCTAAACCAAACCTGATTGCAACATAAATCCCCCAAGCCTATGATTGCGAGTGAGATTTGTTGCACTGCTCGTGTATTACATAACACAAAGTCAAATATACTACAGTGAGTCTCGTTGCAAAATGTATGGTTCCATAGTTAGTTACATTGTGTGTTACAGGTATGTTATCACAGTCATACACATACTGCATTCAGTGTACAGTACTAGGCCCAAAAATTCACATGGTATAAACAGTCAAGTAGCAGCTCCCTACTATGAAATACCTCTCAAAATGCTTCAAAAATAGGTCAATATAGTTCCATCTTTATTTCTTTACAATAAAATTGCCTTTAAAATAACAATAGGTTTTGTCTGACATCGCAAATTAAATTCTGAAAAATTATTCTACTAATATAAGAGAGCGGAATTTTGAAATAATTACAGTATTTAGTGTCATTTCAAACGAATATTTTCGGTACATGTGCCAATTAAGCATTCAGGCTTTTTTAGTATTAAAGCTGTAGTTTTTAAAAACAAGTTATAGCCCAAACGAGCTATCAGCTAAAAGTGGCATACTCCAAACTGTATTTTAAGACTCCAAACTGTATTTTAAGATCCCAAACTGTATTTTAAGGCTCCAACCAATAAAAGCAGAGTTTTCTATCCATCGGAGATATTTGGTGGTATTTCCTGAGCCAATGTTATTACATATGTTAAACTGATTCGGATTGCGCCAAGTGAAATCCGATTATTTGGAGATATTTTTAGCAAAATGGAATGCAAAATTCGCTGCAACTACGCACTTATACAAACTGTTGTTGCATCCATGGATCGATCTATTTACGGCAAACATGAAAACACAGCAGAATGTTGAATAAACGCTTAGGGCTAGATAAACGCTGCAAAAATCTGAACGTATCCGAGCAAGAATCTGGATTTTGGGCTAGCCTTGCATAAGCTCAAAATCTCTTAAAAGGATTGACTTAAAACAAATATCTTCATTTGAATGATTTTAATCTTTTTTTTTAAATGATAAAACTGTCCGAAAGAGCATTAAATTCTTAATCAAACTTAATACATTAAAAAACAAGTTAGGGGGTGTGGTTATTATTATATATCAAAAATAAATTTGCCGAAATTACAAAGTCATTTAAAGTTGTTTGACAGGATTGCACCAGAGAATAAAAAAATCAACCAAAATTTAACTGCTCACTAGAATAAGGTATCTTATTTGAAGAAAGCGCCCCTTGAAACGACAACGGGTTAAATCTGCCAGTGGCATTTATTTCCCATTTCAAGGACACAGCTCAGGTATTACTTTATCATTTTGTCGCCTGGTATTAAGATGAATTTAAAATTCTTGCCTATCCATCAGTGTAACTTCCTCCCCTGATCTATTTGTTTTTGATGTGACATGACTTCTGAATGCTTTTGATATTGGTGTTGCTTACTTTAATGGTCATTATTCATTAGGTTGTTTCTCTTGTGTATACGCCATTGTTCTAATCTGGAAATTAAAAGAATCCTTTAACGTTCGTTCTTTTTTGTCGTTACGGATTTTCACTAACATTAAGTTAAGAACGCGGCATTGGAATGCACGACGTGAAACCTGCACGTGAGCCTTCGCACTGATTTACGCGTTCCCAGCTGTCATTTGCAAACACTGATTTATTACAGGAATTTATTGCTGTTTTAAATCAAGAAATAAGTGAGTTGATTTTATATTCATTTAAATTTCTTTTTTTTAATCTGTCTAGTAGTAGTTGATCATAATTTTACTTGGCCTCAAGCTCACAGCAAATAGCCTAACGACGTTGGCTGTGACACAGTTCGGAACATTTTAAAGTTAGGCCACAACATACAGTGTTGCGCTAACCTGTTTCGTGATACTATACTTACTGTACTGAAGTTTAGTGTTACACTGTTAGTGTTACTGTGAGAATAATGCTTTAGGCCTAGCCTAGGCCTATAGCCTACATAAACTTGTATTTAGCCTAAATATTAATCGTTTACTTGATTGTTATAGAATCCATCGCCAACCATCTATAAACTTCAGCCATCACTCAGCTGCAGAATGTTATAAAGGCCAGCTTCTAAAAAAATAAATGTAAAAAGTAAACACCGTATATAAAATAAATGGAGAAATACAAGTCAATGGATAAAATTGTTAAGGTAAACGGGTTTGGGATATCTTATGTACGTTTACTAGGTTTTCGAGAACAAGATAGATAGACTTAAACGATCATCCATTTAACTAGGCCAAAAACAAGCATGGCCTCACCTGTTGATTTACAAGGCAGCATAGATCGCTATGAAGATTGTTTGCATATGCACGGCAAGTAGTCTAAACTTCATGCTTGGGGAACCTTATACATCCTCAATATCCGTCTCGCGACTCAAAGGGGCAGGTGACTCAGCCTCGCGACCAAAGGGAGAGGGCAAGTGGTTGACATTGGGATTACTGTTGATCTTTTACGAGGGAACTTAAAGTTACAGATTACAGTGAAGAAGGTACAATTCCTATGGGAGTTTTTTACTCACACATAGAAAATTGATGAATGTAAAATAACATATTTACTTTGTCAAGAATTTCATTATCTAAACTAATATTCCTTATATCAATTAATCTAAATAATACACATTTCCAAAAATGTTTTTCCTAATCTTTACCTATCTAGCACCTTATAGCAACCCTTGTATGGCAATCCCAATGTCAACCCGTACTGAGGGAAATGTATAATAACTAAGCCTAGTTATGGAACCATTTACCATCATTTGTCCGTAATTTCTTTTACTTTAACCCTTTCTGTATGCTGACATTGTGTGATTGTTATTGTTTACTGATCTGCAGCCTTATGAATGTAATGGTTTTTTCATGTGCATGCCATTGGAGATGAAAGACAAAACAATTTGGATTTTCGTCTTAACTTTACACAACTTCCCTGAGAATATTCTTCACTAGAATATTAAAAAAATTTCATCACTAGGTTCACAACAAATGTATTGTTTATTCACAAAATAATCCCGTCTGAAAATTACTTGGAAATGGTAAGATTGATCGATTTTCTGTTAAGTCTTCTACTCTCGATGCGAACAACTATTCGGCAATTACTTTAAGAGCGCAACTAAATTTTGTTGATTATTCATGGGGTCAAAGTTCAATAAAAATGTTTACGTGTTAGTTGAATGTGCATGGGTTGTTATCCAATCAGCTGTACCACAACCATAGAAGTAGTATGGTGTCAACATAAACAACAGGAGCCTGACACGAGTGACAGAAACTTCTGAGGTCCTACTGGGAAAAAAAAATTCGTCAAAACAAGCATATGGTGTCTTCTAATTTTGTCTTTTTGAGCACTACTGTAAAACATCTTCAAAGAACGTATAAGAATTAAAGTAAGAAAAAAATACGTAATATAGTAAGATAGCAAGTTTGGAGCGAATTTCGCCCTATTGACCATGGGCCTAAGTTTGGTAGCCTACACACCTACTTTATGTATGGAAAGTGTAATAACCCACTTTACACACCACCTGTATGTCAAAAAGTGTATTGTGAGATATGACTAATAGCTAACGTTAGCATATGTGACAGTCTCAAACTTTCCTATTTCTTCTGAAAATTATTACAGCAATATGACTAAAAATTAATAAAATGGCAGCTATTTTGGAATATTTCTACAAGAACATAGGTTTATAGGGCTTGCAAAGCTCAGCATAATATATAATTTGCATATTTGTGTGCATATTTGCTCAAAGATCTTCAAAACGCGGCAAATTAAAATGGAATTGATTTTGATGCTAATTTTGCTTTCTTTTTGTTTTTAATGTGCAGTATTTTTCTTTCGCCAATCTCACCCTTATTTTAGTACGCATCCATGTTTTGTACTAAAATTTTCCAAAATAGTTTTTTCCTTTTAATTATGAAACAGAATATATTGGCACTAATGCACTTGTCAATTGTGTGACCCCGGACATGGTGGGTCATTGCACCAAAGTGGGTGGACAAAACATGTATATTGACGCACCCCTCAGTCACTTAGTGTAGGTGACTGACATTTTTTGAGAAATGACTTACCCCAAATTAATCTCCTCTGTACAAAGTCAATGGGTCTAAAGTAAATTGACCCACCCCAGATTCACTCTGGTGACAGACAATTTGGTACAATGACACACATTTCATATGGCAATGACTCACCTTTTGACTGATATTGCCAGGGGTAGTAGGGTGAGTCATACAACTGACAAGTGCATAATGACTTCACAAAAGCAAACTTAATTTGGTAAAAATAAAATAATAAAAATCCGTTTTGTACAGCATAATATTCATAGTATGATAGAGTGATTTGGATTTCTTGGATTTCTTTGACTTGTGATAGTTGATGATGCATGTGAATTAATTAGACTCTTTTTATTTACATTATGTGACGTAAAAACATGCAAGTCTAAATAAAAAGTGAGTTAAACATGGCCATTCCGCTTTCTTATGTCGTGCTTACTCACATGATTCTCTTGTAGGTTTTCTTAACCTTTTATCAGTCAGTGTGTTAAAAGCATCATACTTAGTCATAATGTAATTAGAGAGCATATTTAGTTCTATTAATTAAGAAATTATTTTTCATTTCATTTTACAGATTGGAAAGTACATTAAAGAAGAGATGTGAAAGGCAAAAATCATGAGAAAAAGTAAGGTAAGACGCTTAAATTAAAAAATAAAAAGATTAAGGAACAAAGCAGTGAAGTACATGTAAATTGCCAAGACAAGGTGAGATTGTGGATGGAAAAAAATGAAGTTGGTAATTTGCCCTCAGACTCAATGTTTCCATCACTCAAGCGATGTGCTTGTAGCAAGTGTTCAATATCGCTTGACGCTACTACAGGCACTGATGCCCCTCCTACATACAATGATGCCCCTCATAAATGCACTGATGCCCCTCCTTAATGCACTGTTTCCCCTCCTACATGTACTGATGTAACCTCCGAACTAATGCCATCAACTGCTACTATGCCATGTACTTACCCCTTGACAAAAAAAGACAATGGTAGTTCTTTGTCAAGTGAATGTATTTGTAACATAAGAAAAGGCCTCCACTGTATGAAGATAAACTTGCTAGTGGTTTTTTTTAAATGGCGAAAAGCACATAAGCTAGTAAAATATTAAGAGAATAAATACTTCTGGTGTACAAAATAGTGTAGCCATTGGTAATTTATTACAATTTACAGCATGTAATCTAGCATTTTTTTTGATACATATCATGTTTTAAAAATGAACATGCTGATCAAATAACACAAGGACTATTTAGGACCTAAAACCATTTAACAAAATTGATAACAGATTTAAACATGAAACCTATACATTTTCATTTATTATTATTATTTTTTTCTTGCACTTTTTTCTTTTTATGTAGGTAAATACTTCTACTGTAATTACAAAATGCTCTATCAGGGCAGGGAGTTAGGGTAGGAATAAAACAAATAATGAAATTTAGGGTATGTGAATTAGAAAAAGATGGCCCATTATGTATTTAAAATCTTTAATTTGGGCACCATTGTTTACTTTAAGTACTGTAAGTTCACTTTTTCTTTTCTTTTTTG
>JAIGNY010003664.1:105000-185000 GCA_020152595.1 Chiridota heheva
ACTAAGACCCCCAGGAACCATTTTGCTGACACTGAATAAAGTAATTCAAAACTGGTATATTATTTGAATCATGGTCAAGGAGGGCAGAAAAAGTGAAATTGGAATATTTTCACAGTTCTCTTCAAAATTGTCATTCTCCTCTTGCTGCTTTATTAATAATAGGTACATGTTTATAGTTTTTGGCTGATTCCAACAAGTATAACTTCTGAGCTTCAATTAATTGTGCAGACCAATGTGAACTATTATGTCATGTGTAAACTGTAATAGCAGGCATAATTGGTTTACATGTATGTTGCAAAATTGGCCCACTGTGGATGTTTCCTTTGCATTTCAGTATATAAATGATCCTTTGAAGAACATTGACTTATTTCTTTTGGATATTTCCAACATAAAAAATCACCCGCTTGTGCGCATGTCAAAGCCAGTAAAACGTCATGGTGCACTAGACAAAAGAGCCCATGTTGTCACCCAATACAAAAACATAATGAGAAAGGCTAAAAAGGCAAGGGTGAAGCAGGTACATAAAAAGAAGAAGCCATATTTGGTTAGAAGAGAATCTGCGTATGCTTTGTTTGTCTGTGATTCAAACAAGTTGCTTTCAGTAGAAGAAATTAAACTTCCTTTTTCTGCCAGACAGGGTGTGATTTCCGCAATGTGGCAGAAACTTTCTGTTGAAGAAAAGTCAAGTTATGCTTTAAAAGCCAAGGAAAGATATACCCAGCAAAGGGAACAGATGGTAAAGAAAGCTGTAGCTGATGATAGCTCTCCCTCATTCGAAATAGAATATACATATGTACAGAAAACACCAACAGGATAATTTGATAAAAGGTCATTCCATATAAGATGGACCAGAGCTCGTCAGGTCATTGTCTTTATTTCTTTTTATTTCTACTATTTATTTTTGTGTGTGCGTACAAGCATAACAACTATTGCGCAGTTCTTACCAAGTTTTAGGTCAATAGCTTACTTACAGTACGTTGCAAATATGGTCCATCCTTAACCCAAAAAATATAAGAATGGACCTTAATATTTCATTTTCAAGCCTTTTTGAGGTATCATAACTTTATATAGCAATTGTTTTAAGCATTTATTTTTTCCCTTATAGGGGCCCTTAAAAATCAGAAAATGTTCATTTGATAATGTTTCTTGACAAATTTGACAATATTAAGGGATTTCAATTGCAGGTTTCCATGGGAAAAGATCAAAGAAGTAAAGATTGATTCCAAGCCTTAAAAGTCATATAAGATCTGTACATGTAGTTACTTTTCGTGGCGCAGGGTTAATACCCCTGAGAGTGTGTTTGTGGCCTCATACAGTATCTCAAAATTACTCCTTTTGATTTTCTTTGAATTTGATTGATTGGTAGTTATCATTTACATAAGTAGCATTCAAAAGTAGATGTATTGCTTTTATATCAGCCCAGTTTGAAAATAAAGGAGGTATAAAATTTCACTTTTTAATTTTTCAATTTTTCTGAAATTCTTATTTATGCGGTAAATTTTGTTAACGTATTTTTGACATCAGGGCTCTTAAATTGATAATGTGGATGTAGAATAACATGGCTCTAGATTTGATAAATTAAATGCCTGGCGACACACGCCTGTTTTATTCTTTTGTAGCTACAGTATGTGCATGAGTTTAAGCCATTCTTTAATGAATGAAATGGATGGCGACACATGTCTGTTTTATTCTTTTGTAGCTATGTGCATGGGTTTGGACCATTGTTTTAATGAATGAAATGTCTGGCAACACCGACCTGTTTAATTCTTTTGTAGCTACAGTATGTGCATGGGTTTAGACCACCGTTTTAATGAATGAAATGTCTGGCAACAGACACCTGTTTTATTCTTTTGTAGCTATGTGCATGGGTTTAGAAGGTACTGCTGATACTTTACCAGTGATGAAACTTATGTCTGAGGTTAAGCAAAAAGGAGGGGGTGGGGAAGAGGGTGGTTGAAGGGTGTTTAGGTTGTTGACACTTCGTATTTTAACATTAATCAATATATATATATATATATATATATATATATATATATATATATATATATATATATATATATTATATATATATATATTTATATTTATATATATATATATATATATATATATATGTATATATATTTATATATATATATATATATTTATATATATATATATATATTTATATATTTATATATATATATATATATTTATATCTATATATATATATATATTCAGTACCATATTTGACTATTGAACACCCCTGCTCTAAAAAGAGCCACAGAAAATCTTTTAATTTATGAAAAACTATTCAGTGAGGAACTTCATCATGAATTTTTATGTCAACAAGACTAAGACCCCCAGGAACCATTTTGCTAACACTGAATAAAGTATTTCAAAACTGGTATATTATTTGAATCATCGTCAAGGAGGGCAGAAAAAGTGAAAATGGAATATTTTCACAGTTCTCTTCAAAATTGTCATTCTCCTCTTGCTGCTTTATTAATAATAGGTACATGTTCATAGTTTTTGACTGATTCCAACAAGTATAACTTCTGAGATTCAATTAATTGTGCAGACCAATGTGCACTATTATGTCATGTGCTGTAATAGCAGGCATGATTGGTTTACATGTATGTTGCAAAATTGGCCCATTAGTTGTGGATGTTTCCTTTGCATTTCAGTATATAAATGATCCTTTGAAGAACATTGACTTATATCTTTTGGATATTTCCAACATAAAAAATCACCCGCTTGTGCGCATGTCAAAGCCAGTAAAACGTCATGGTGCACTAGACAAAAGAGCCCATGTTGTCACCCAATACAAAAACATAATGAGAAAGGCTAAAAAGGCAAGTGTGAAGCAGGTACATAAAGAGAAGAAGCCATATTTGGTTAGAAAAGAATCTGCGTATGCTTTGTTTGTCCGTGATTCAAACAAGTTGCTTTCAGTAGAAAAAATTAAACTTCCTTTTTCTGCCAGACAGGGTGTTATTTCCGCAATGTGGCAGAAACTTTCTGTTGAAGAAAAGTCAAGTTATGCTTTAAAAGCCAAGGAAAGATATACCCAGCAAAGGGATCAGATGGTAAAGAAAGCTGTAGCTGATGATAGCTCTCCCTCATTCGAAATAGAATATACATATGTACAGAAAACACCAACAGGATAATTTGATTAAAGGTCATTCCATATAAGATGGACCAGAGCTCGTCAGGTCTTTTTTTTGTGTGTGTGTGTGTACAAAACAAACCAACTATTGTGCAGTTCTTACCAAGTTTTAGGTCAATAGCTTACTTACAGTACGTCGCAAATATGGTCTGTCTCTAACTCAAAAAATATAAGAATGGACCTAAATATTTCATTTTCAAGCCTTTTTGAGGTATCATAACTTTATATGGCAATTGTTGTAGGCATTTATTTTTTTCCCTTATAGGGGCCCTTAAAAATCAGAAAATCTTTATTTGATGTTTCTTGACAAATTTGACAATATTAAGGGATTTCAATTGCAGGTTTCCATGGGAAAAGATCAAAGAAGTAAAGATTGATTCCAAGCCTTAAAAGTCATATTAGATCTGTACATGTAGTTACTTTTTGTGGCACAGGGTTAATACCCCTGGAAGTGTGTTTGTGGCCCCATACAGTATCTCAAAATGACTCCTTTTGATTTTCTTTGAATTTGATTTATTGGTAGTTATCATTTACATAAGTAGCATTCAAAAGTACATGTATTTCTTTTATATCAGCCTACTTCGAAAATAAAGGAGGTATACAATTTCACTTTTTTTTTTTTTTTTTCTGAAATTCTTATTTATGCAGTTAAATTTTTTCAACGTATTGTTGACATCAGGAATGAAATGTCTGGTGACACACGCCTGTTTTATTCTTTTGTAGCTATGTGCATGGGTTTAGACCATTGTTTTAATGAATGAAATGCCTGGCGACACACGCCTGCTTTATTCTTTTGTAGCTACAGTATGTGCATGAGTTTGAGCCATTCTTTAATGAATGAAATGTATGGCGACACACGTCTCTTTTATTCTTTTGTAGCTATGTGCATAAGTTTGAACCATTGTTTTAATGAATGAAATGTCTGGCAACACCAACCTGTTTAATTCTTTTGTAGCTACAGTATGTGCATGGCTTTGGACCAATATTTTAATGAATGAAATGTCTGGCAACAGACACCTGTTTTATTCTTTTGTAGCTATGTGCATGGCTTTAGAAGGTACTGCTGATACTTTACCAGTGATGAAACTTATGTCTGAGGTCAAGCAAAAAAGGAGGGGGTGGGGAAGAGGGTGCTTGAAGGGTGTTTAGGTTGTTGACACTTAGTATTTTAACATAAATCATTGGAGGTGGGAGAACTTCCATATATATATATATATATATATATATATATATATATATATATATATATATATATATATATATATATATATATATATATATATATATATATATATATATATATATATATATATATATATATATATATATATATATATATATATATATATATATATATATATATATATATATATATATATATATATATATATATATATATATATATATATATATATATATGTGACCATGGGTTCACAGACCCCACCATAAATTGATTATCTTTCTCAATGTACAATAGTGATATCTCTTTAATTATATAAGATGTACCCCTGCAGACAATAATGGACCAGTCTGGATGAAGGAGGCCAGCAAGGAATATGCGTGAGTCACACTTGAAACTTAGAATTACAACAAGTTGTGACAAATCATTTATAATAGTTTTCTCCTCTTTTCCATCCTGACAGGTATGTTGTTTCCATTGTATTTTTGTACATAACATTGCATTGTATTCTACAGAGCACCATGATATATTTTGTAATGGAATAGTTAAGTAGTTAAGCCAAATACTCATTATTTCTGTCCCTACTTATGGTTACTCCCTTAAACTTTCTGTGTAGGACAGAGAGTACCCTGTTGCACATGTTGTGTGGGAGATTGGGTGCAACAGGGTACTGCTTAATATCCTAGGGAGATACACAATGAACAACAGGCTAGAACTGGTGATGCAATGGAGGAATTGGTATCCAAGGTTTCAGGAATCTAGTAACTTTGTTGTACATGGGTATTGAGGAAAAGGGTTACAAAGTGCTTATATATTTTGTTTCAAGCTATCAAGTGGAAGGATTGGGTCTAGTTTGGGTTAAGGTCAATTGATAGGTATTATCAATGATGGAAGAAAAGATGTAGAAGTATTTTTAATTAGGGTATTGTAAGGGGAAACATATAAGTTATATATGTTTTGGGATGATATGGTAGAGGAAGCAATGTGTAGATATGGTGAACTTTAAAGCAGTCTGATCATGTTCATGTGTAATTGCTCTTACAAGTACTGTGTGTACAGTATCAGTTGAGTCAAGCTAAAGTGCTTGAATGGGATTGACTACGTAGGTCAGTTATATGACTTTATAGGTATAATGTGATATCGCCATGAATGATTGTATGTGATATTGTAGTAGAATTGATATGAATGTTGTTTGTTATTTGTCCGATTGTTAGTATGTTAGATTGTTGTCTGTCTCCTTTGTTATTCATTATTATGTCATTGTAATGTACATTGTGTACACACTTGAAACTGAGAATTACAACAAATTGTGACAAATCATTTATATTAGTTTTCTCCTCTTTTCCATCCTGACAGCGTGAATGTGTAAGAGGGGTAACATTTTGGAGGCACCGCCCGGAGAGTTGACAGTCAACATGTAGAATATACATCATAAACTGAACAATTGCCATAAAAGAGGAACGAATGACACCAGGACTTGGTAAATGACCTACAGAGGAATAGCGATTTTGTGTATGATACTGTAAGACAAAGAAAGAAAGATGTCTGCATCCCAGAAAGAAGTAGATAAGCTTATTGAGGAAGTTCAAGCTCACATCCAGAAATGTGGCCAGGAAGACTTAGAGACTTTGATTGCTGAAACCAATCTCTCAGAGGAGGAGATGGAAAAAGCGAAAGAAAAGGGTACCTCTGGTCTACGAAGGGCAATTAATAGAGTACTGAATAGTGAGGAAATTTAAGATGACTTAGATAAAGGAAAGGAGCAGCTAGAAAGGATGAACAGCAAGATACACAAAGTGGTTATTCTTCCAGAGGAGAAACATGTAGAGGATATAGATGAAGTAACCAAAGAGACAAGAAAACCAGGTTTGATCAATGATGAGACAACATCAACCTTCCAAGCTTCATTTCCTGTAGGACCTATCGCATGGAAGAAAGATCTAAAAATAGTGGGTCAGATTGGTGAGCCAGGGCAGAAGGACAAGCTCAGTTTCCCTAGTTTAGCTCGCCAAATTGAAAGCGCAAGTATAACTCTGAAGAAATAGTGGAAGCAGTTATACGGGCTGTGGTCCCTGGATCGCGCTTAAGGGATTATCTTAAAGGAAGACCGGATCTTGACCTTCCTGCTCTGCGTCGAATTCTCAGGGCCCACTTTCAAGAAAAGGAGGCAACAGCCATTTTCCAAGAGCTTTCAACGGCAGTTCAGAGCCCAAAGGAATCGGGCCATGCATTTGTCCTGAGAGCTATGGATCTCCGACAAAAGGTATTGTTTGCATCCAAGGAAGCAGGAAAAGGTCTTATCTACAGTAACACTCAGGTACAACAAATGTTCCTCCATGCCATTTCAACTGGGTTACAGAGTGAACATGTACGTCAGGAGCTACACTTATTACTCAAAGTGGCAACACATCAGATGAGTCTCTCTTGGGAGCACTGACAATAGCTGTTAGTCACGAGAATGAGCGACATATAAAGCACAAGAAGTCTGTTAAGGTAAATCAAGCTACTACAGCTGAACAGGCACAGTAGTCCAAAGCGGAAGCTAAAGCAACAAAAGCTTCAAAACCAGGAAGTACTAAGGTTATGCAAAATGGCATCAACTGGGAGGAGATGCAGACTGAAATTAAGAATATAGTACGCGGAGAAATAACTGCTATACAACAGCAGTTCTCGAATAACACAGATGGCCAACAACAGTTCTCAACTAACACCAACGGAGATAGAAGACAGAGAGCAAGACGAGATTGGGGTTGTGAACCGTGTAGAAAGGAAAGAAAGGGACATGAATGTCGCCATTGTTTTCTTTGTGGCAGTGGAGATTATTTCATAAGGGGTTGTCGCCAGCGTTTCAACCAGGGAAACGAAAGGGGGTCACTCGTGAGGGACACCGAGTGGCGGCCTGCAATGTAAGGTCCCAAACACACCAGTCTCATCCCGTCTCATCGGAACTGCAGAAAGAAACACAACATCAGGAAATGACAAACGGAAACAAAAACTTACAAAGTTGCTGGGAAGAAAGTGTGTTGTTCATTGTTCTCTGGATCAAATACAAACATTGGCTTTATGGGACACAGGAGCCCAAGTGTCCCTTCTATCATCAGAATGGTTGACAAAGTTTGCCCCACATGTGAAGGTTAGACCAGTGCAGGAACTACTGGAAGGACAGAACCTTCAACTAAGTACAGCAACTGGTTCGACGATTCCATTCAGGGGGTGGGTTGACTTCCTCTTCCAGATACCAGGTAATGAGTCTTCACAGAGTAGCTTACGTGTCCCCATGCTTGTGACGGAGGAACTGCTGGATTACCCTATAATTGGATATAATGTCATAGAACAGATGGCGCAAACAAATCCTACAATAGAAAGTCAAAAATTACTCCATCCGTTATTGCCAGAAATGTCAAAGGCACAGCTCAACCACCTGGTAACACTCCTTTAGCAAACTGATTCAGACGAAATTGCTGAGCTGAGAACAGCTAGAAAGCCAGTACAAATACCACCAGAGGAAACAAAATTGTTGAGGTGCAGGTTACATACCAAAGCAACAGAACCTACTGATGTTATTTTTGAGCCAGACCAAATGCAGGATTTACCAGAGGGGATCATCTTATACCCAACCACATTCAAAATACCGAGAGGAAATTCATGCAGTGTCACTATACCCATTATGAAGACCAGCAATAGGACCATTGTTCTTCCAGGGAGATTCCATCTGGGAAGAATTTGCACTGTCCGTTCTATTCCTCCAGGTGAGTTCCTCAGCCAGTTATCGCAAGACAGTACCTTTGACATCAATGTGATTGGGACGGACGTTAGGCAAGTATTACATTCAGTTGGTGAAACTAAAGGAAAATGGCTTCCAAATGTTGATTTGTCAAACCTGCCAGAATCACACAAGTATATTGCTGAGCAGATGCTGATGCAGAAATGTGAGGCATTCGCAAAAAACAACCACGACTTGGGCACTATCCCATCTTTGGAAATGCAAATTCAACTGACTGATGAAACGCCAGTCCAACAGACCTACATAGCTGTGCCGCCTCCTTTGTACAAAGAGGTGAAGGAATACCTGAAAAACCTCATAAGCCGTGGATGGATAAGGAAGTCCCAGTCATCGTATTCTTCTCCAATAGTGTACGTACGTAAGAAGGATGGCATGCTGCGTCTATGTATCGATTATCGACGATTAAATCTTAAAACCATTACAGATCGACAACCAATACCAAGAGTGCAGGATATTTTGGATTCGTTGGGAGGCAATAGATGGTTTTCGACAGTAGATCAAGGGAAAGCATACCATCAAGGATTCATGGCTGAAGAAAGTCGTCACCTCACAGCATTTGTGACACCCTGGGGATTATACGAGTGGGTGCGAATCCCTTTTGGCCTGAAAAATGCCCCAGCTGCATTTCAGAGATGCATGGAGACCTGCCTAGAAGATCTCAATCATGAAATATGTATAACGACTTAGACGACATCTTGGTGTACAGTAACACCTTAGACAAGCATGTGTCTCATTTCGATGAAAGTGTTACAGGCAGTAAAAGAAATGGGATGAAGTTGCGAGCTGACAAGTGCCACCTATTTAAGCCGGAAGTAAACTACTTAGGCAGGATAGTGTCAGCTGATGGACACAGAATTAATCCCGATGACACCAAGGCATTGAACGCCCCCCAAGAAAAGACACCCAAAACAGTTGGTGACCCAAGGAAACTGATGGGTTTCCTGGGATATTACAGACGGTACCTGCAGAATTTTTCCAGAGTTGCAAAACCACTGTACGACTTGTTATCTCCTGCCCAAAGCCCTGTAAAGGCAAAAAGAAGGAGGGTCAAGCATCCTCTAGGACACCAGTTGTATGGACAGAACATCATCAAACGATTGTGGAAAGTTTGCTTACAAAGTTAGCACACCCACCAGTGATGGCGTTTCCAGATTTTTCACAACCTTTCGTGTTACATACCGACGCCTCACAAGATGGTCTGGGAGCCGTTCTCTATCAGCGTCAGGAAAGCAAACTACGAGTCATTGGTTATGCTTCCCGATCTTTGACACCGGCAGAAAAGAATTATAACCTCCACTCTGGAAAACTGGAATTCTTAGCTCTCAAGTGGTCCGTTACAGAGAAATTTCGCGACTACTTGTTTTATGCGTCAACCCGCTGACCTATGTTTTGTCATCAGCCAAGCTTAATGCCACAGGACAGAGATGGGTTGCTGAGCTGGCAGATTTCAACTTTACCATAAAGTATCGACCGGGTCATGCAAATGGTGATTCTAATACCCTGTCAAGAGTACCCATGGATATGGATAGGTACATAGAAGAGTGTTCAATCAAGTACCGCAGGATATTTTGTCCGCTACCATCCGTGCTGTTCTACTTCAAAATGAGCAAATGCCATGGATTACAGCCATTACAGGGAATGTCAGCTCAGTGGACGAAATTGTGGTTCAGCCTACACATGCCAGTGATTTTTCGTCTAGTGACATCCTTCAAGCCCAGAAAACTGACACACATATCAAAGAGGTATTGAGATTAAAGTCAAGTGACCAAAAAAAAAAGATATGTGAAGAACTAAATCAGCAAAAGTGAAATCACTGTTGAGGGAATGGTCAAGATTGTATGTAAATCCGGATGGAGTACTGTGTAGACATACCAAAAACAGAGATCAGTTAGTCTTGCCTACCATCTACCACGACAGAGTCATGAAAGACCTCTATGTGGACATGGGACATTTGGGTGCTGAACGTGTGGTTGATCTTGCTCGGCAGCGATTCTATTGGCCAAACCTTCAACAAGACGTGGAACACTTTATCAGAAATAAATGCCAATGTCTTAAACAGAAGAAACCATCACGACCGCTAAGAGCTCCACTTGTGCCGATATTGACTACAGAGCCACTGGAACTCATCTCCATTGATTTCCTCCATCTGGAAAAGAGTAAATGGGGATATGAGTATATCCTTGTCGTGGTGGACCATTTCACTAGATTTGCGCAAGCGTACCCTACAAGGAACAAGGCTGGGAAAACGGCTGTGGAAAAGATATTTAATGATTTTGTGCTTCGCTTCGGTTTTCCACGTCGAATACTGCATGATCAAGGCGGGGAATTCGAAAACAAGCTCTTTCATAGACTTCAAGAATTGTCCGGAGTCCGAAATTCCAGGACAACACCGTATCATCCAGAATGCAATGGGAAAGCGGAAAGGTTCAACCGGACTCTGCTGAGTATGCTACGCACCTTGACAGGAAATGAAAAACATTGTTGGGCTGATCATCTCAACAAGGTAGTACATGCGTACAACGCTACGCGCAACGATGCCACTGGATTTGCCCCAGCCTTTCTGATGTTTGGCGGACCTCCAAGACTACCCATTGATTTGGCATTTAGGCTTAACACAACTACTAATTCATCAGACCATGCTTCCTATGTACAACATTGGAAAGAGGAAATGACTGCAGCCTACGAAGTGGCAAAGAAGGCATCTCAAAAGAATGCAGAGAAAGGTAAAAAGTATCATGATAAACCTCAACAACCAACTCCATTGGAGCCCGGAGATAAGAGTACTTGTTCGAAATGTTACTCAAACTCAAGGTCCGAGCAAACTCAAAGCTCACTGGGAGGAACAAATTTACGTTGTAGTGAAACGATGTGCACCAACTTTACCTGTCTATGAAGTAAAGCCAGAGGTGGGCTCAGGCAGAACAAAGACACTGCATCAAAACATGATCTTCCCTTGTGAGTATTTGCAGTCTAGTGAGGAAACAAACGTAACCCTACCTAATACTAAAGCAAAACGAAAGACCATACAGAGCCAACAACCTTCCACCAAAGTCAATGAAAATAGATCAGACACCGATTCTGAGGATGAGATGCTTGGAGTGTGGGAACGTTACCCTACATCCAGACTTGAAAATCCAGGGGTAAACCAGGAAGTTGACAGCAGCTCAGATGAGTCACGAGGAGGTTCCCATCCCCCCGATGGACAAAGGTTACCACAGCCACCTATTAACTTGATAGACAATCAACAGGAACCATTACACGGTGATAATGGTGTTCAACTACTTGAACATGTACGAAATGAAGATCTGGTACAAGTACCCTTGGAACCAGACCATGAAGAGCCAGGCAGTTCCCAATATCCTCGTCGTGCACGAAATCCTTCAGTAACGCTTACATATGACAGACTGGGTGAGCCACAGTACCAATACGGAGTTAACTCTGTGTACCCAGAAGGTGAACAAAGACAGAGGGGTGAAGAAAGACTTCAGATGCAACAGCAACTGCCGCCTTTCCAGCATCCAGTGTGGTTCCCACCCTCCATGATGACTCAGCAGTATCATCATATGTATCCCCCTTCATCAATTCCTAGCCGGATGCACCCTGCTGGACCAACATGGCTCCCATGGACACAGTTTCCGACGACAGACCACCCACTACCCTACAACCAGATGCCTACTATTTAGTCGAGAAAATGACTTGTACAAGTGGTCATACAGCTAGCAAAGCAATGAGTAAATTAGTTAACATGGATTTACCTCACTAATGAGAGATTGTCCGATGATGATGGGTTCGAAGATGATGATAGTGAGACAGTGAACTATAGTAACGTTTGTGAACCAAATGAAAGGACTGTTTAATACTGTGGATGTTTGAGAATTCTAAATTCTGGTGGTTAGTCTGTGTGTATTTTGTATTTACATTCTACTTGAGTACAGAGGAAATGGCCATTCCTTAGTTACTCTACCATATACAAAGGACCAGTCCTGTATGGATAGACATGTACCACGATTTAACATTCTCATACTATTGCTATGCTATATACAGTTAAAGAACTATTTAGTATGCCACCTAAAGTAGGTATTTACGGGAACTAGTTTTAAAATATTTAATGATCTGGGTGTAAAGTCATTACTAGGACCGTATCGAGTTATTATATGCTTATGTCGCTGGGTCTTAGCATTTATTTTGTCAGTCGAGGACGACTTTTCTTTTGAGGAGTGTGTGACCATGGGTTCACAGACTTCCACCATAAATTGATTATCTTTTTCAATGTACAATAGTGATATTTCTTTAATTATATAAGATGTACCCCTGCAGACAATAATGGACCAGTCTGGATGAAGGAGGCCAGCAAGGAATATGTGTGAGTCACACTTGAAACTGAGAATTACAACAAGTTGTGACAAATCATTTATATTAGTTTTCTCCTCTTTTCCATCCTGACAGGTATGTTGTGTTCATTGTATTTTTGTACATAACATTGCATTGTATTCTACAGAGCACCATAATATATTTTGTATTTGGAATAGTTAAGTACAGTAGTTTAGCCAAATATTCATTATTTCTGTCCCTACTTATGCTTACTCCCTTAAACTTTTTGTGTAGGACAGAGAGTACCCTGTTGCACATGTTGTGTGGGAGATTGAAGGCAACAGGTACTGGTTAATTCCCTAGGGAGATACGCAATGAACAACAGGCTAGAACTGGTGATGCAATGGAGAAATTGGTATCCATGGTTTCAGGAATCTAGTAACTTTGTTGTACATGGGTATTGAGAAAAGGGTTACAAAGTGCTTATAAATTTTGTTTCAAGCTATCAAGTGGAAGGATTGGGTTTAAGTTGGGTTAAGGTCAATTGATAGGTATTATCGATGATTGAAGAAAAGATGTAGAAGTATTTTTAATTAGGGTATTGTAAGGGGAAACATATAAGTTATATATGTTTTGGGATGATATGGTAGAGGAAGCAATGTGTAGATATGGTGAACTTTAAAGCAGTCTGATCATGTTCATGTGTAATTGCTCTTACAAGTACTGTGTGTACAGTATCAATTGAGTCAAGCTGAAGTGCTTGAATGGGATTGACTACGTAGGTCAGTTATATGACTTTATAGGTATAATGTGATATCGCCATGAATGATTGTATGTGATATTGTAGTAGAATTGATATGAATGTTGTTTGTTATTTGTCCGATTGTTAGTATGTTAGATTGTTGTCTGTCTCCTTTGTTATTCATTATTATGTCAATGTAATGTACATTGTGTACACACTTGAAACTGAGAATTACAACAAGTTGTGACAAATCATTTATATAAGTTTTCTCCTCTTTTCCATCCTGACAGCGTGAATGTGTAAGAGGGGTAACATATATATATATATATATATATATATATATGATCATGTATATATATTTGCAGGAACTCATGGTCACCAGACAGCGCGGGAGTATGCCTATATCAATAGGAACATGTATAACACACAAAAATATTGGAGTCGTACACCAATATTGTACAGATGTTACAATAAAATGCCATAGTTTCTAATTTATACTACAAATACTAAAAATCACTAGTTGAAAAACATTTGAAATTTCAAAATGGATATTTCGAGCCTAAAAGCCTAGCTCTTTCATTATTTATAATATTTCAAAAATGGGGTGGTAAACATGGGAGTGGAAAAGTTTTAGCCATGACAGTAATGAAGGAATTTTTATGAGTTTTAACTTTCCCCTAGCAACTATGTTTTTCCCAGAGGAATTTAAAATTTAAAATATGTAACATTGCATAAAACATTAACGTTAGGATAGCAAAGAATCAGGGGAATTATCACAAAATGGCGGCTTCCATGTAGCAAAATGTTCCCATTTTGAGGAACATTTATGTTCCCATTAGTAGGCATGCTCCCGGACTGCCAGAGTTGACCATTTCTGTAAGAGTATCCCCGAGGATGATCATCCGCAGCCTAGGATTGCAACAAACTCAATCCAACTCAATGCATACTAGGAATTTAACATGTTCATAATCTTCTCAAAGAAAACAGAAATAAGGAGGTAATTTCTGATAGTGCTTCTGAAGATTGTGACTCAGATGAGAACAATAGGTTTCCTAGATACAATGTGTGGAGATTTTGGCAAATAGTGTACAACATGAGGAGCCTAATAAATGTTTGTTTGTTTGATGAGGTCTTAACGGTACTCATGTGCCAGAAAGGTTTTCAACTTTCTCTGCAGAATCTAGAGATAAGCAGGTGCACCTTACAGCAAAATCCTTGCAACAACTCAAAGAAAATGACCATTTTGCAATGTCTTTTAAAGCAGCTGATCAAGATGTATAAAGACTAAGCATGCTAATCTCGAAAAAGAGAAAAATGCATCATCTCTGAGATAGGGAGAATGGGAGATGTTACTGTTTAAATGGAGCAAACAGCTAGTTTTCTTGGCTAAAGAGATGCCTATTCAATTCAATTCAGTTTATTTACTTGACAGGCCATTGACCTTTTCATATTTACAACACGGCAATGCTTACAGCAACAAAATAGAACATATAATACATACATTATCAACAAACTTTAGGTAAATTAAAGGATGCAGCTAATCATATGAATCAATTTCTCTTCGAAATACCTAAGCTTTCTCAAATAAATGACATATAATAAATAAAAAGGATTTGCTTTTTGTGTGTAACACAAAATGGAATCACTGAAGTGATTAATAAACATAAAAATTCTTTAGAATATACAATGATCTTATCTCAGAAAAGCAAGGGTATTCGAGCAAAAAATTAAACTCATCTTCGAGTTTGTGCATGTTGCAAAATGTGCAAGTGCGATTTTCACGTGGAATTTTGTTCGACGACCTTTATGTATTTCGATATTTAGGTAACCACATCAAAACTTAGATAGCAATGAGCATAATTTGCTGGACTGGATGTGCGTAATGTAAAATTCAAATTCATTATGGGTTTTGATTTTATCATATAAGCAAAGACTATTCATAGAAGTAATTTCTGTTTTCCAAGGTTGCTTATTTATATCAATAATTCTTTGCAGGAAACTTGCTAAAAAGAAAGAATCATTATTAACACCTTGATTTAACTAGACATCCCCTATTGAGATGGAATGTTTTGCATAAACACAACAATGCAGTGATCCAATCAGGAATCAAGCAAGTATTCCACTAGACACCACTTAACCTCACAGGGTTGGAGCAAATTCCGGAACTAGAATTGCCTTCAATTTCAGCTGTGAAGATAAACATTTTGATATGATAATAAACAGAGACAATAATTTGGACATGTGTGCTAAGGCATAATACATTAATATTTCATTGTGGCCCATGATGGAGTTGGATTATGAAAAATGAAATTAAGATTTCAATTTGAGATTTACACATGAAATTATAATTGGCTTATTGTTGAATTAGAATTTGAAAATGGAATTGACCCTTTTACCCAGACCACTACATTCTTAGGATTATAAGTTCTTATGTTCTCCATTTTAGACCAAAAAGTGACATAAAGCTAGCATTGGCAAAGTGTGTTGTAACAGAATTGTCATCACTGAAGTATGAAGAAAGTAAAGAAGACTTAATCATGCTAGATTGGAAAGGCTGTTTAGGTCTATGCCAGGGTCCTTAAGAATTGCCGGATTAAGGTGACGACCAAGTAATGCGTATTTACATTAAGGAATCTATAGCTGCGATGATAAGAAAAGAGAAAACCTGGAATATTGGCTTTAACAAACTAAGGAGCCTTGTGGTTACCAGGGTAATGCTGTCTAACGGGTGTGCGGCCAACCAGCCAGAATGCTATTGAAAGAGTGAAAATTAGATGCGGAAGATGAGGCCTGGGTGGATCTAAAGGTAATTGAGAAAGTTAAAGACCCTATGGAAAAGTTTTAGAAAAAGCCTAATTGGAAGAATCGCATCACTCATAAACTCAATACTATTGGCCTCAGAGGTCATCTCCCTATCTTTATTCAAAACTTTTTCTCCCCAAGACAATTTTTACACAAAACGGTGTAAATTCTTTATTTCTTGTCACTGCTACAGCAGGCTAGCGAGAAGACCTAAACTCAGATTTTGGTAGCGTATAATAAGAATGACAGTAAGCATCATGACTTTTGAGCATGATTATACATTTCCTTAATTAGGGAAGAATATAAGGCTCACTCAGGAAAGAAATTGTTGGATTTTGCAAATGAAAGAGAAAAGTCAGACATTATGCCATTGCAAATGTCAAGAGGGATGAAAGACAAAAAGAAAGGGAATATGACAAGTTAATGAAAGAATATGACAAACTTAGTTGGAGAAAATCGATATGGGAAGTGAAAATAGTGAATCCAGCAGGTCTTCACGCTTAGGTGAGCATAGTAGCTAGGTTACCTAAGCTCCCTTCTTTCCATGAAAGAACGGATAAAATGGACGGTTACCTTAGATTTTTTGAGAGGTATACTGAAGGAATGCGGCAGGCAGAATGGTTTTGCCTTTAGGGGCACTGCTCATAGGATGTACATGCATGAGAAGCATAGGCCTACTCTAGGATGAGTGATACAGATGTAAAAAGATGATGAAAAGAACTCTATTAAACAGATATGGCCTGAATGAGAAGGGAAACCGTAGAAAGTTTTGCACTGCTAGGATTTAGAACAGAGAAACTATTACTGTATGTGTAGTATGTGATTAGACTAAAAGGTTATCTCCTGAGATGGGTAGATATGGGTAAAGGAACTAGGCATTTTGATCAGTTAGTAGATAAAGGAGCAAGTAAATAACATGAGTGGTACCCATGTAGGGACCTATCTTTGTTCTTAAAGGAAAAATACATCAGAGATAGTAGATTTCGCCGACAAATACATGAAACAATAGAAATTAAAGTAATAGAAAGTACAGTGACAGGAGACTTCACTGTCATATGTTGTAAACATCCACAGCACCACCACATTGTTGTAATTGCTATAGAACAGTCATACAATCTTTTGCATAAAAGCTGCAGAGCCTACAATTAATGGTATTATCATTAAAAGAAAGAAGAAAAAAAATACCAGTGTGAATCCTGTTGATATACAAACAGTTATACTTAAATGTTTTATATCTTTCATTACTGATGATTAGAACCTATCAATTATCAAAATTGTTCCATTATTTCTTTGAAAGTTATGTCAAACTATAGGTTCCTCTATTTGGCAGTATATCAAAAGAATTCAACTGACGTTTGAAAAGCACAACTCTTAAAGCAACACTTAGAATGAAAAGGTATTTCGAAGATTTAACGAAAGCTTATGGCTTATTCTGACTGATCTTTTCTATTTGTCCAATTTAATATCCATGTATTCTTCACAATTTGAACTATAAAAGCAATAGGCGAAATATAAAAGTTCTACATGTTTTGTCATGATAGACAATTTTCCGCAAACGGTGGAGAATTAATATCTTATATTTCTAAAGGCTGGTCTAAAACCGCCCAAAGGTATGTGCTACTCTTTCTATGCTGGACATTGAGTTACTTGCAGCCATATACGTCCACGTTTTCTACCCAGTAAAATGTTGAATATTACAATACTTATTATATACGCAAGGCGTTTGTCTATTTTCGGAGAAGCAGATAAACTGTTGCATAATGCTTTAACTAGTATTCAAAAGGAAAATGCCAAATCTCATGTAATAATAATATCTGGTGATTTTAACAGAGATGAAGTTCCCTTTCTTGAAGTAATGGAGTTCTACAATATTGTTGATTTTATAACCTACCTACAATCTGGAAGCAAGTTAGATTGTGTTTTTGTCCAAGATGACTGCTATGAGGCGAGACAATCAATGCTGGTATTCTACCCAAATTCATGGAAAAACACAGGGAAAGTAAAACAAAAAAGGAAGAAGTTAAAAAAAAATATGTCAAAAGAAAATATCAGCGCTCTACAAGACCACTGACTGGGACATGTTTATGAATAGCTCAGACAGCCTCAATAAAGTTACTGATGTGATTTCAAAATACATAAAATTTGTTAATGATCAATGTGTTCCGACAATGGAAATTTTGATATCTGAGATGATGTCTAAGCTCCCAGCAGACAGTTTGATAAAGAATTTAGACAGGGAAAAGAAAAAGGCAATCGAAACTGATGAACAGCTATTAGGAACAGGATCCAGCAGGAAATTAACAAACTTGCTCACAAAAACAGAACAGATCTTTTCAAGGTAGTAAGTATGAACTCTAGATGTCTCTGGGATTTGGTGAAAACTGTAAGAGAAACCGATAACCCCAAGATCTTGGTTTCGAGTGACTTGAGCTAGGAACTTAGTAGATATTTTGGCAGGTTTAAGTCTTGCAGCCGATAGGGACATTAATCTGCACTTACCGAATCTCATGGAGGCACCACCTGTTTTGGCCGAAAATGATGTCATAAGGCAATTTCAAATTGTAAAGACAGGTGTCTCATCTGGTTGTGATTGTGTTTCCTGAATTGGTGTATAGGTTTTGTCCCATGGAATTGGCAACATCTTTACCCATATTTATTATGAAAGCATTACTGAACATTCCTTTGCTGTGGAAAAGTGCCATTACGTCACCAATACCAAAAGTAAAATCTCCATCAACTGTAAATGATTTTAGGCTGATAGATCTTAGCAGTATTACTTTCAACTGCATGCAGTAAATCTTACTTCCTTGCCTAATGAACTCAATTGTTTCATTTGGTGATCAGTTACAGTTTGTATATAGGAAGGGCATTTCATGTACAGATGCTATCCTAACCCTGGTCCATGGCATATTATCTACTTTCAACTTAAAAGAAACAAGCATCTGAAAAGTTCTTTATCTGGATTTTTCCAGGGCATTTAACACTGTGCTTCCTAATCGGCTAATTAGTGATCTACGAAACTTTGTCGAAGATTCATGGGTCATGCACTGGCCAGCTGATTTCTTGAAAGGTTGATCTCACTGAATAAAGCTTAAAAAGGGGTTATCCTAAAAATTGGAAATTAATGTTGGTGTACCACAGGGTGGCCCTTTATCTGCATTACTATTTACAATCTACACTGATAAAATCAGATCAAATTTCAATTGTTCAGTTATTAAATATGCTGATGATACTGCTAATTTGGGAAGAATTTCTAAACATTCATGTACTGAAGGCCTTGCCAATCATGAGTCCTTCATATCTAACATTACCATGATTTGTGATAGAAAAAATTTACTCTTAAACCCCAAAAAATTAAAGGAAATGGTTTTCAAAAATAATAACATTAAATACAAAGGTCTTATTTCAGCAAAGTAAAATAAAACCATAATAAACGGTTCAAAAGTAGAACGCACTGATCAGACATTGTACTTGGGAGTTTGTATAGATAATAAACTTAATTTTTCTTGCCATGTTTCAAGAGTTCTAAGAAAGATTTATTTTATTGTTTCAATTTTATCTTATTTTGTACCATATTTTAAGCTTGAAGTGCATATGAATGATTTCAATATTTATATTTTACCTCAAATACTTTATGCTGTACCGGTTTGGTTTCACTTCCTACTTGCCAAATATCAGAAAAGGCTTAAAGCTTTCTTAAAACATTGTGCCAATAATTTTAGACTCTAATTGTAATATTCTCATAGTAAATCAAGTAAACAATTCAGCAAAAAGGAATTTGAAAGACTTGCCCATATCATTTAAAAAATGGAAGAGCACCCTCTGCGCTGTGATCTGATGTCACTTCTGCAAAAGGCCAATCATAATCTAAGAAATAAGGCGATCACACCCAAGTTAAGAAATGTGCATTACAAGAATTATTTTGTGTACAGAGTGCCTCATTTTATCCAGGGAAGGCCTTATGTATTTTAAGATATATTTTTTATTTTTTTTATTTTTATGTATCACGCATATATTCTTACCTTTTGTCCTATTTATAGAAATATTTGTATATATATCTATACTGGATTTTTAATAAACTTGAACTATTATTGATATCATTATTATTATTATTATTATTATTATTATTATTATTATTATTATTATTATTATCATTATTATCATTATTATTATTATCATTATTATGATATATTTAGTACAACACTATTCTGGAGTACAAGGTTCATAGTATTAGAGTATTTGGTCATCTGGGCATTTCATCAAAGTTCTTTTTTCCGCACACTAACTAACAAATAAGGGTTTCTGATTTTGTTATAATTTATGCTGTTATTTTTTCTTAATCAGTTCAATCAAATATTTTCAAAACTTTGGCATATGTTGATCTTGATATTCTTTATAACATTAGGTCAAACTTTGATCCATAGGCTGCAGGGAAATTAAGAATATTCTTGCCCAAACTTGGCCATTGATTCCACTGTTCAATAACCTCCTGGTTTTTCCTTTCAGTTCAAAGGAGATGAGAAGAAACTGTCATGTAAAAGTGCACTGACTCTTGGAACAAAGGCAGATTCCACTGTTCAATAACCTCCCAATTTTTCCTTTTAGTTAATAAGGAGATGAGAAGAAACTATGATGTAAAATAATATGAACATTTATAAAGCACCGGTATCCATCAAAAAAATGATGCTCATGGTGCTTTTGCAAACACAACAATAATAAATGTATCAGCAATAGTCAGTCAGAATGTCTCTTTGAACAGGTATGTTTTTAGGTTCCTTTTGAACATGTTGGTGCTGGGTAATGACTTGAGTGCAAATGGCAATGAGTTCCAAAGTTTCACTGCTCCAATCGTAAAACATCTGTCACCCCATTGTGTTTTTGCATTATACTCTTGAAGCAGTCCTTTACATGAAGATCGTCAACCACAACGTGTTGGCACATAGTCATTGAAAAGTGTAAATAAATAAGAGGGCATTATACCATTCAGGCACTTGTAAATTATCAAGCAAACCTTGAAAGTGATTCTCTGCGGAACTGGCAGCCAATGTAAATCTGCAAGCACAGGTGTTATGTGTTCAGACTGTTTTGTGCGGGTGATGATGCGAGCCGCAATATTTGCAGACGTTTCAGCTGGATGTTTGGAACCCCATATAGGAGGGAGTTATTTGAGTCAATGCGCGATGTCACAAAAGCATGGACAAGACTTTCAGCTGCATTTCTCATTAAGTATTTGCGAATTCGTCCAATATTGCGAAGGGACAAACAAGGATAAAAGAGTACACTGACTCTTGGAACCAAGGCAGATTTCCACTGTTCAATAACCTCCTGGTTTTTCCTTTCAGTTCAAAGAAGATGAGAAGAAACTATGATGTAAAAGAGTACACTGACTCTTGGAACCAAGGCAGATTTCCACATTTAATAACCTCCCGGATTTCCCTTTGAGTTGATAAGGAAATGAGAAGAAACTGTGATGTAAAAGAGTACACTGACTCTCTTGGAACCAAGGCAGATTTCCACTCTTCAATAACCTCCCGGTTTTTCCTTTCAGTTCAAAGGAGATGAGAAGAAACTGTGAGGTAAAAGAGTACACTGACTCTTGGAACCAAGGCAGATTTGCACTGTTCAAAAACCTCCTGGTTTTTCCTTTCAGTTAATAAGGAGATGAGATGAAACTGTGATGTAAAAGAGTACACTGACTCTTGGAACCAAGGCAGATTTCCACATTTAATAACCTCCCGGATTTCCCTTTGAGTTGATAAGGAAATGAGAAGAAACTGTGATGTAAAAGAGTACACTGACTCTCTTGGAACCAAGGCAGATTTCCACTCTTCAATAACCTCCCGGTTTTTCCTTTCAGTTCAAAGGAGATGAGAAGAAACTGTCAGGTAAAAGAGTACACTGACTCTTGGAACCAAGGCAGATTTGCACTGTTCAAAAACCTCCTGGTTTTTCCTTTCAGTTAATAAGGAGATGAGATGAAACTGTGATGTAAAAGAGTACACTGACTCTTGGAACCAAGGCAGATTTCCACATTTAATAACCTCCCGGATTTCCCTTTGAGTTGATAAGGAAATGAGAAGAAACTGTGATGTAAAAGAGTACACTGACTCTCTTGGAACCAAGGCAGATTTCCACTCTTCAATAACCTCCCGGTTTTTCCTTTCAGTTCAAAGGAGATGAGAAGAAACTGTGAGGTAAAAGAGTACACTGACTCTTGGAACCAAGGCAGATTCCACTGTTCAATAACCTCCCGGATTTTCCTTTCAGTTAATAAGGAAATGAGAAGAAACTGTGATGTAAAAGAGTACACGGACTCTTGGAACCAAGGCAGATTTGCACTGTTCAAAAACCTCCTGGTTTTTCCTTTCAGTTAATAAGGAGATGAGATGAAACTGTGATGTAAAAGAGTACACTGACTATCGGAACTAAGGCAGATTTCCACTGTTCAAAAACCTTGCGGTTTTTCCTTTTAGTTAATAAGAAGATGAGAAGAAACTGTGACGTAAAAGAGTACACTGACTCTTAGAACCAAGGCAGATTTCACTGTTCAATAACCTTCCGGTTTTTCCTTTCAGTTAATAAGGAGATGAGAAGAAACTGTGATGTAAAAGAGTACACTGACTCTTGGAACCAAGGCAGATCATTCAAGGAAAACAAGTGAGTACATCATGACACACACAGACCAGCAATAAATATATAGAGCTTCTTTGCATGGAAAAATCAACAACCATTCTAGTAGCAGATGCTAGTAACCACTATCAGAGATTTATACTGCTACTGTGTTGGATGGCCATCAAAAGAAGATGGGCAAATTGATCGAATGTCATCTACTGTTTTTGATAATTGACTTGCAATTTATCTGTTTAAGTAATGAAGTTGCTGAGCAACAATGGTTGTGTGATTACAGTATTAAGGTCTTTCTCCATGAATTTCTTATTACATGTAACTTTCACACTCAACATCTGTACAAATTCTTCTGAATTTACCTTATAAGTAAATTTCACAAAAAATTAAAACCACATCACTTAATTGACTAACTGATAACTTATGTTGCTGTGGTTAGTTCTTTCATTAAAATTTTTAACCTGATCTAGAAATCAGTTATAAATGCAATAAAATCTTCTTCTTTCTAGAACTCAGCATTATCAGTGCAAAAAGTGTTTTCTTTGTCTTACAATACAGAAGAATAAGTGAACTGCTATACCATCATCCAATGAGAGAGAAGTCAGAAGGGAAGCTAGTAATGAACATTCCTATCATCTTGTTGTCTCTTGAGGCAGATGGTAAGTCCACCAAAAAATTTAACAAATATAATTGCTGGTTCTTGCTACTTTAGGGTCTGTCAAAGAACAAAAATGCAAAACTTGAGAACACTTTTCTTTCTTAACTCATCCAACAAGGTTAATGTCCATGAAATACTTAAGCCATTTATTCAAGAACTGTGAATGCTTGAAACTTCTGGTGTAGTGATGTATAGCATTATGCACATTAAAGTCCTTATTAGAGCTGTGACCGTTTAGCGTGTACACGCTACACGCTCGCAAATCTTGTAAACATTTACTAAATACTTCATTGCGAGTAATAGTTTTTCGTAGTCAGTCTTGCCGTTGAAAATCAATGTTCATTCATGATTCAAATCACGCACACATTCGGCTGACAAAATTCCAATCAATGACACTGTAAACCCGATTAGCATAATCCTTTTTAAATGTGAGAATCACAAATGCACAGTAATCACCAATAAATGGGGATATTATGCACTTTGATTTCGAGGAAATCTGAGTAATCTTACTTGTAAAATGCACCGCAAATGTGCAGCAGTAAACAGTGAAACTAACAATAGGCTTAACGTTAGGCCATAAAGGCATAAGGCTTTAAATCCCACGCAATTAAGGCCCATTTTACAAGCTGTTAAATCGACCAAAAAACACTTGAAAAATACTTGAATCGTGACAATCAGTTTATTTACATGTAAATATTACCTGATGAGTCAAATAATTTTTGCAAGAAAGAAAAAATATTGCATAATAAACAAACAGAAAAAGGTTTTAACAGAGCTAAAATTCTACATGCGTCGAAAAGATGGCGGCTATTTTTTCGAGAGGACTGATAATTTCAGAACTTCCTGGTGGTGGTGGCGTAGTTTTGAAATGTTTTACTGCGAGGTATATCATAGACCTAGTATGCAAGATTTTCACAGAAGAACTTTGAGGAAAGCCGTAGTGAAAAGGACACAAAAGTTACGCGATGTTGACTTTAAATGACATTGAAAGAAATTTTTCTGTTCTTTCTAAACTGAATTTCCATGCAAATTTTCTATAAAAATGATGATTTATACTGTAGAGGTAAACTTTTTATGATTTGGAAAGCAAAACTTAGCGTCTATTTGGGCAATCGAGTCAGTACTTTTGCCATACTGGTTGCGCAATTTTTTTTACTTCGCCTTGTAGATTTGGAGCAATTTTGGTGTATTTCCAAGAATTACGGTACTAAATGCGTGTACACGATACACTCTCCCTTTTTTTGGCATGTACACGTTTACTAAAATCCCTAAACTTCCACAGCTCTAGTCCTTATAATAGCCAGCAGCAGACAATAAAATAAATTCATTACTTAGTCCATTGTTCTGCAGACTTTGTAACTGAAAACTACTTCCAACAAGGTAAAAAAGCCATTAATTCAGGAACTGTGAATGCTTGAAACATAAAGCAAATCGCTATACATAACTTTGAATATTTGATTTTACATAGAATTTTACAAGTAAGCTTAACCAATTTTAGAGTTATGGTTGACCAAATATAAATATTTTTACAAAATGTGCAAAATTTGTTATGTGTATGTAAGAGTAGACTGCTCAAACCTATGCCTATAAAAAGGCAATTCTTTTGTTAAATTTATAGCAATAGACACATTGAATTTAGCTTTTTTCCTTTAATTTCTTTAACCCTTACTCTACCATGCGGTGATATTATCTATGTTTTGGGTGCCCCATCTCTAACCACGCCTCCCAGGCGCATTTTCAAAAGAATGCTGGTAGAGTAAGGGTTAATTAACCTGCGACAAGTGCGCGAACTCAAAAATATATGCAGCATAGACCCGGCGGGCGGCCCACCAGGTCACTGAGGCGGAACAAGCCCAACTTTGCTGCTCGGAAGACAGAGGACCTTCAATAACTAGCCTGTGATTAACCCTTACTCTACCACGCAGCGATATTATCGCCGCTTTGGGTGCCCCGTCTTTGACCCCGCCTCCCAGGTGCATTTTTAAAAGAGTGCTGGATGAGCAAGGTTTAACAGACAGAAAACCCTGCAGAAGTTGCTTATCTATGAACCAATGTATCAATGATATACATCAGGCCCTAATGAGATTCTGAAAAGAAAAAAAATGGAATGCTAAACAGCTCCACAACTTTAGTTTTGGGAAGTTCACCTAAACTGGAAAAAAGATGGATCACAATGATGCTCTTTGCTTGTTTCAATTTAGCCAGGTGCCAA
This sequence comes from Chiridota heheva, assembly GCA_020152595.1. Classification (NCBI taxonomy): domain Eukaryota; kingdom Metazoa; phylum Echinodermata; class Holothuroidea; order Apodida; family Chiridotidae; genus Chiridota; species Chiridota heheva. Next base: position 130,459 of record JAIGNY010003664.1, read on the forward strand.
TGATGTGCCAGATTACTGGTATTGGTTGAGTTGAGCACCAATAATGTGACAGTTGTTGGTGCTGGTTAAACCCTGGACAAGAGGTGCTAGTTTACTAGAAACTGGGCTTGTTTTAATTTAAGTAATGTAATAGTAGCTGGTATTGGTTGCACGAAGGCTAGTGCTTGTCTTCGGTTAACCCACGTAGACACCATTAACAGGATAGCTGCTGGTGTATGCTAAACCAGAGCAACCACTGTTGATGTAATAGTGGCTGGGATCAGTGTTCACATTAAGGTGCGGTTTCCCGCACATATTATCAAATTCCCAATTCAAAATAATTAAAAGAGGGGGAAATTCCCGCAAATACACAAAAAAAGAAGCCAAATTTGGCATTTTCTAGCGATATTTTGGCATTTTCCAGCCAATTTTGGGCAGGTTTTTGTTATTTTTGGCCTTCTTTGTTATTTTTCCAAAAAAGAAATCCTCCAATCCCCCCCCCCCTCCCCTACCCCCCTCAATAATGATAATAAATAAATTGAAGCTTAGTGTAGACACTAACTGGGATTGGTTGAACACTCTGGTTCCACTTTCACTAGTTTACAAGATGTCCTCTCCTTTGACCATGGCTGAATTCCAAACACTGTACATGTTCTTCATTCTAGATAATCTTTAACAGCTTGTCCCGACAAAGAATACTGACCTAAGAGAATAGGTAGTTCAGTTCACAGAGCACACGACTGAGATGCTGAAGGTCCTGGGTTCAAGCCTCGGTCAGGTTTATTACCTCCCATTTTTTCACAGCTATGCAGAAAACCAAAGCAGAAGCATTTTGTCTGCAGTTTCCACTCTCATCATTCAGCTCTTGAGTATAAGTGACAATGTTTGAATGGTGCGTACATCATCCTTTGGAGAGGACATTAAGCTGTTGGTCCCGACGGCAGGACAGTCACCCCCTGCCTGGTTCTCTGAATACTATTCACTTCGCACACTGGCCCAGTCAAGTTAAAGTATTATGTGCGCCGATTCGTTGGCAATCGGAGAACTTGACTGGAGGCGTTGTGGTCTTAATGGAATGGTGTGGTATAAAAGCCTATGGTATTGTATTATCGATGGCAAGATCTCTTCAGTATTTTTGATTGGCTGGCAGATTATTGCAACATACTTCTTTTGGATCTAAATCTTCATTCATGCCGCTGTAACTGTCTTGACATCAACCATCTGGATGCAGCATCCCAGATTGAGGTTTTATGTTTAACAATTGAGATGGGCAAATATTAATGTCATCAGTTCTCCCTTAATGGTAAAGGTATAATGTAATACTCATTTGATCTGTAAGTACTTCAAAATGATCATATAGTATACATGCCAACCTATTTCTTAGCAATTTTTTTGTCCAAAATGGATATTCTTTTCCGAAAGATCTTTGTTTATTTTCAACAATAATACTTATCTACTTTTAATCACACTTATTGGACCCTTCCTGACTGTTTTTTTGTTGTTTTGTTTTGCCTGAACACTTATTTATTTTTTTCAGTCTTAGGGAGGATTTATGTGTACCGTTAATTTTCTGACCATTCATTAAACAATGTAAGATCCTAGTCTGCACTATATATATATATATATATATATATATATATATATATATACATAGTATATATATATATATATATATATATATATATATACATATATATATATATATATATATATATATATATATATATATATATATATATATATTGCTTTACATTAAAGATCACAGCTTTACTAATTTACTCCCTAACACATTGTTAGGTGCAGCACAAGAAATGACTGTGAACAGTGACCTATCTGCAGCTGATGGCCTAAAAGCTAGTGACCTATCTTCAAAACCAGACTGTTGTACTGTTCAGCAGCAGTTTAAGGGGCAAGCCCAGCTGTCACATTACTCACAAGTACTCTAACAGTCTGGGTCCTAAGCTAAACCCTACCTCAATCAACCACAGATAGGGCACTGGATCCGAACACAGTACGCATGGGTACTAGCCTACGTCCATCCTCTGCTTGTTCTGTTGTTTGAATTTTGATGATATGAATTTCATTTTCAACTGAACTTTTAAGAATGTCAGAGGTTTTAATGTTTATTCAAAGCTCCAAGACAAAATGTGATGGCTTATGATAATCTCCACAGCATTTACTATGTTATCATATGCTTGCAAAATCATGTGTGTAATGAAACAAAACAATTATCCAACAGGTTAGCAAACACAAGACAGCAGCATGCTATGGGCCAGCGAAGATTGTCATAGGTGACAATGTTTTCAGACATATCAAACTATATGATTTATATTGCCGAAGGTTGTCTCACCCCAAAGAGAGCTGACCTGAGCAACCCTTCTTCCCCCTTCTACTTGGATGGAGGAAGCTATAAAGTGGAGTGATTGTTCAGGTCTTTCAGAGACTTTGGAGACAGAAAGAGTTTGAGGCTAAAATCTCACAAATAGGCTTCTGCTTTACCACAGCAACAAAAGTGACAAGTGTGGGTCTATTGATTAAATTACTGTATCTTTAATATTTCATTGGTTATTGACAGCAACTTAGTTCATGAACAGAAAAAAAAACTTATTTCAATTGGAGCAAAAAGAAAGTTAGCAATACCTAATTATAACAAAACTGGTAAAGAAAAAAAAACTATAAAAAAAAAAAGAATTTAATTCACATTTCAAATTTGTGCTGTGTACCCTTTCACATATTGCATTTGCTGAAGGTCAGTGGACTTGTAGCAAGTAGTAATTTATATATTGGTTAAAGAGTATTAGCATCTGAGAGCACATTATATATATATATATATATATATATATATATGTTTGATGTATAGTTTTTTTGACAACAAGATGCGCTTTTTAGTCTCTGGAATTATCCCTGGAATTTTCTTGAAATATTTGATGGATATTACAACCAGAGCAATGTAGTGTGCTGTTATACCATCATAGCATCATTCTAGAGTGTCACTTTTCCGAATTTTCAACATATAAGGCTGAAAATTAGACTTTTCTTCTCTAAGAAAATGTAACTCATCAAGGCAAGTTAGCCTACTTTCTCCTCAGCATGCAAATGTACAGAGCCTATCCTTTCCTGTTTTGTGAATTTTGTGCCCAGTTTGACTATTATACCAGTGACAGAAATCAATATCTCATGTCATAGACCAGCAGTTTCCTTTTGAAATTGTTTTTGGATACTCATCAAAGCACCAGCTAATCCACCAGTTAAGCTCCTTCAGTAAGATTTCATTCCTTTGTTTACCTTATCATTGTATTGATATGCCTCCAACAAGGGATTGATGCTCTCCTAAAGTTGGCACAAGGAGTACAATTGCTAAGCAAGATGAGTTAGTGTCATCCATACTAAAAAACATTCTTTAAAGCAAAGAATTAAAAACAATGATTCAGAATACCATTAAAGAGGCCATCAAGTCTTCACTTGAAAAACTTCATGAAAAAATTGACATGCACTAAGGATGCATTCTTGAATTAGAGTGTCGTTTAGACAAAAGCTCTCAGGAAGTCTTAAAACTGGTATCTCAAAATGATAATCTACAAACTGGTATTCATCAACTTAAAAATGAAATAAATGTCATGGAACAATATTCACGAAGGAATTGCTTGAGGATATTTGGCATGAAGGAATGTAACAATGAGGACACGAATACTCTAATCAAAACACTTGCCCAGGAAAAATTTGGTGTCAACCTGCAGCCCACAGACATTGACAGGAGCCACAGAGTGGGTAAGCCAAACAGCAGAGGGAATCGAGCCATAATTGTGAAATTCACAAACTATACAGCAAGGTCGGTCATCCTGAAGGCAAGATGAAAACTGAAAGGATCAGGCATAGTGATACAAGAGGATCTTACTACACAAAATAGAGCCCTACTGAAGAAAACTTCTGACCACCCTAGAGTATCATCTGCTTGGTCAATCGATGGGAGGATTTACGCACGCCTTAAATCAGCAGATGGCACCGAAATGAAGAGGAGAGTGATGGGCCCAAACGATCTGATGAACTTGTGACTTTTCATTACCTATTTCGTGACCTGTAAAACTGCAACATCTTATGCTGAGGAGTATGATATCATATATTACACTATTTTCTTTGCTTTTGTTTGGCTTGTTTAAGCCTTTTCATTATTGTTGGATGTTGTGAATGATGTTTTTGTTCTAATGTGGAATCAATCAATTGATGATCACATTTCAAGTAATTGTAAGTATTATGATATAGATAATTTTAACAATGTAGTTAAGGATACTGGTTTTTCCCTTTTTCATCTTAATAGCCGTAGTCTTATCCATAATATTGATACCATAAGTGATTATTTGTCTACTCTTAATAATAACTTTTCAGTCTTGGGTTTCTCGGAAACATGGTTTGGTCCACATAATAAAATCACTGGTATGAGTAATTACAACCTTTTTGAGCAACATAGAGAGAACAGGAGAGGGGGCGGGGTTTGTTTGTTTGTACATAATAAGTTTCCTGCAGTTATTCGTCATGACCTATCTATTCTTAACGCTGACATTAAAAGTATCTTTGTTGAACTAAACTTTGAATCCATCACTATCTTAGTTTCTGTTATTTATAGACCTCCGCAATCCTCAGTAAATTCTTTTTATGATACACTAGATTTATTCCTCTCAAAAATTTCAATGAGCATTAAAACTGTTACATTATGGGTGATTTTAATATTGACTTTGCAAAAGATATATCCTTTGATTTTCATAAAATATTGTCTTCTTATGGGTATTGTCCTTTGATAAGTATACCTACTAGGGTAACTTGTAATTCTGTTTAATTGATAACATTCTTAGCAATACAAATTTTGATGACTGTATCTCAGGGGTTTTAGTCACTGACATCAGTGATCACTTTCCAATTTTTCACCAAGTTAATGTTTGTACTAACAGAGTTAAAAACAAAGCTATCATATATATACGTAATTATTTTAAGTGTAATGTTGATAATTTTGTCAGTAAAGTTGGTGCAGTAGACTGAAGTTTTATTTTGGCACTCAAAGACGCCAACGCAGCTTATGATTCATTTGTAAATACCATTGATCATATTTATGATAATTGTTTTTCACATAGAACTATAAATACTAAAACTAATCGTAAACGGCATCCATGGATAACTTCTGGAATTCTTAAGTCAATCAAAGTTAAAAATAAATTATATAGAAGGTTTCTAAGAAATCCATCTAGTGAAAACAAAACCAACTACAAGAAATATAGAAATAAATTAAATCATGTTATTCGCTTTTCAAAAAAGAACTACTTTAATGAAAAATTTAACAATTGTAAAAATAATGCCAAAAGTACTTGGAGTATAATAAATGAACTTTTAAATAAAAGGTCAAGTAATTCGGTATCCTCATTCAGTGATGGAGACAATCCAGTCACTGACCCCAAAACTATTGCCAATAATTTTAATGACTTTTTTGTCAATATAGGCCCTACTCTTGCTAACAATATAAATCGCCAGTGCACCACAACTGGTTATCAAAGGCCGTGGACATTGACTTGGTTGTCGATGTTATGTCTGTCCGTACGTCGTACCTGTGTTCTCGTCTGGGTCGTATTAAGCATTTCGTGATAGCATTTGTACTATCATAACCGAATACGCAGGCGACGACCCCGTCATTGTAATTGTGTGTTCAACTCTCTAACAATATAAATGGTAACAAATCCTTTGATGAGTACTTAGAGCCAAACAAGAGCATTTTAAGTTTTTTGTTCCTTAATCCTGTAACAATTAACGAAGTATTTAAAGTAGCTTATTCGTGTCTTAAATCTAATAAGTCTGCTGGTTCTGACAACCTCAAACCTGGTATAATCAGGTTAGTAATTCATCACATTGTTCAACCTTTAACTCACATTTCCAACTTATCATTCAATACAGGTATTTTTCCTAACAGACTAAAAATTGCTAAAGTTGTCCCCATCTATAAGAAAGATGATCCCCATGTTTATGAAAACTACCGCCCTATATCTATCTTACCATGTATATCTAAAATCATTGAAAGGTTGATGTTTAACCGTATCCTAGCTTTCCTTGACAAACACAACATTTTATTTGATGATCAGTATGGATTTAGACCAGGTCATTCTACGGAATTAGCACTTATCTCTGCAATAAATAAATTATATAAAGCCCTTGAACAAAAAGATTTAGCAGTTGGAATCTTCCTTGACCTGTCTAAGGCCTTTGATACCATTGATCATCACATTTTATTAAAAAAGTTATCATTTTTTGGCATCAGAGGTAAAGCTCTTGATTGGTTTTACCTTTCTAATAGGCATCAGTATGTGTATTATAATAATTGCAGTTCTGATCTTTCTCGTGTTAAGTGTGGAGTCTTAAGGCTCTATATTAGGACCACTTCTATTTATTTTATATACTAACGATATAAGTAATGTGTCTTCAAAATCATCTTTAATTTTATTTGCAGATGACACAAATACCTTTTATCATGGTAGTAACGCTTATGAGTTACAAGACATTATCTGCTCTGATTTATTAAGTTATCATGACTGGTTCTGTGCTAATAAGCTTTCTTTAAATGCAGCTAAAACTAATTATATTGTTTTTGGTACTCTAAGTAAAAATTGGAATGTCACTATCAATTTGAATGGTATAATAGTCCATAAAGTAACCTCAATCAAATTTTTAGGGGTGACCATCGACTCCAATCTTTCCTGGTCAGACCATATTTATTCAATTTGTAACAAAATTTCTAGATCTGTTGGTATCCTTTCTAAATTAAAATATTATATTCCAAAAAATATTTTAAGGTGCTTGTATCAAACTCTTATTTTGCCTCATTTGTCTTATTGTTGCAGTGTTTGGTCAAGTGCAACTAAAACCACTTTAAATATATTGATTGTCTTACAAAAACAGGCTATTCGACATATTACTAATGCTCATTATCGTGAAAGTACCAGCAAGCTTTTTCTGTCGCTTAATCTTCTAAAATTGCCTGACCTCATCCAAATCAATCTTGCAACTATTGTTTATCATGCAACACATAATGACCTCCCATTTCCTTTAGTTAATCTATTTAAGACAAACAATGACTTTCATCCATATAATCAAATAACATTCATTGTCCTCCATGTCGCACTAATCTGATTAGGTTTAATACTTGTAATCGAGCCATTGATTTTTGGAATTCCATCCCTTGTGACATACAAACTTGTATTTCTCTTGCCAGCTTTCGGAAAATCATTAGACAAAATTGTATAAATAATTACTAAATACTCTATTACTACTTGTTATATTCTATCCGTAACCATAGGGGTGGGGGATGGGTGGGGAATAGGGTCTGGTATTTTTGGTAGGGGGCTGGTAAATTGGAAGGGGAGGTCTGGTAACTTCGAAGGGGTGGGGTGGGTAGTTTATGCTAAAATTAACTTACTTTGTAACCAGGGAGTGTTGTACTGAGTTAGGCTCTCCAGAGTTTTTTTGCAACACTTCCTTTCACATACATAATGTATATTATTATATCCTACACCTATCCACATTTCTATATGTTGATAACTGTATCAACAATTCAAATATTTGTAAACTCAATTGTATATCTGTATATATTGTATATTGTTATATGTAAATATGTTGTGAAGAACCAAATAAATAAAGCAAATAAAGCAAATAAAGTAAAAAATATATATATATATATATATATATATATATATATATATATATATATATATATATATACATATATATATATATATATATTTATATATACGTTAATGTGTGTGCCTGTGTGTGTGTATATATATACATGCCGCGTTGATCCCGTTACCCAAACTCCTTAAAATATCCGCCGATCGGCGGATATTTTCAACCATGAATTTCCTTCTCCCAAACCACAGGCACATAGCTCTTGATAAACTATCACAACACAGAGAAACCTAATCCGGCCGACTGATAAACTATCTGACTGACATAAACTTCCTCCATGTACTCACGCATGCACAGTCCACTTGCAAACAACGCTCACCAGACCATATATTGTATTAATACGCCTGTATTTTTCTTTTAATAATACTTATAATCAGATGAAAGTGTAATATTTTTTAGTCTGTGAATAATGAGAAGAAAAAATTAGAAAGCTTTGATGCTATTTTGGTGATAAGAAATATAAAAAAAGATTGATACGGAAAGGAATATTCAGTGTTAATTTTGATCGCGTAGCATTATTAAACTGCACAAACTTTCTGCCGAAAGCTACCACGCCCAAAACTTCCAGCTATCTAGCTCGGTATTTTGCTGGGAGATAGTGGGTTGGAGTGTACTATTACGAAGTTGTGAGTGACATTTGTTTGTTTTGCAGAAAACTATTTTCTTCAGGTTTTTTTAAAATTTTATCGATGGAGTTTTAAACCTTTTAAATTTTAAACCTGAAATGGAAAATTTAAAAGAAAAGTTCAGGCCATAGACAAACTTGGGCGATGGGAGAACGGAAAAGTTGTCGCGGTGAAGAAAAATCAGTGCCTTGTGAACTTTGACGGTTGGGGAGAAGAATTTGATACCTGGGTAACGGCATCAAGTATCCGCGATCGTGTCGATATTTTTTCAAGCGAAGTTGGTGAGTAAAATACGTTTTTTTGTAATTATTTTTTATCTCATATGCTTACTTATCACCCTGAATTTGCCTTAAAACTGAGAAAATATTTTTGTCAAAATCATAACAATACGCTCGGACCGTGACACACAGAGGAAAGACCTGAAGCCTAGCCTAGGCCCCTATGTTAGGCTAGGTCACGTGAACATTTATAACATGTGGGTCAGTATGAGTAGGACTCAAAAGAATAAACCAAATTTCAAAAAGCACCTAGGCCTAATTAAATACACATTTGGTTTTCCTTGAATCTTATAATTTTCTGTGTTTACAATTGGCAAATTTAGTTTCAGTTCCTTTTAATTTTCAATTGTAACTGTTAGGCCTAGGCTTTAGGCTACTCATACACATCCATCAGTACGGCATACGGGTTGAACTTTATTACGTTGCACTGGTTAATCATTTTGATGAATTTTGTGTAGGCCCCCTATGTTTATAGGCATAGGCTAGGCCTCCCATGATGTAGGCCTACACAAATTGAGTCTGCATATTTGCTGAAACAAATCGATCATTAGGCCGTACTCTTCTAATATTTTAGTAACAAAGCAGCCCATTACATATTGCCATGAACGAAAAGAAGTAGAATTGTAAAAGTCTTTAATTTTCTTTATGTTCAACAAAAAACATTTCATTTCGTAGTGATTAAATGATTTATATTATCAAAATATCAAGGCAATTTTTTTTTTTAAAGTGGTTCTGCCATGGGGGTCGGATCTTATGTTGAAATTGTTATTTTGATTATTTATTTGATTTACAAAATTATAACGAGAAAATCACAAAAGAAAAATGCATTTTTCGTCACCTTGATGCAAAAACACAGAAAAAGGCTCAATACGCGATTACATCATTTGGGAACGACTGTATGTAATCAATGCCACGTATAACATGTGACCGCCATTGGAATTTCACAACTAGTATCGACAGCATCTCTGTTTGTTCTTCTAAAATATTACATTTTTCAAGCAAATATTAAACAAAATGCCACAGCATTGTGTAATTTGAAGATGCAGTAATTTAAATTCTCAAACTAAAAGTTGTTTTACAATGGCAAAGGGCAACAAAACGAGAAAATTCTGGACGTGTTTTGTGCACTTGACATGAACCAATTTTTGGCGCTTACTGGGTAGGTTTTACAGTGAATGTCATATTCAGCTCATGACAGATTGTTACTCCTGTTCTGTTCGATTTAAACAGTAGCTTGACCGTATCATCTTTGACATGAAAATTTAACTGTTCCACGAGTAATGAAAATTTAAATAAAAGAAACGGGAAGAAATAAATAAAATAAGACTCCGTGGGATTCAAACTCACCTCTCGCTCAAAAGATGAAGCCATAAACGACTGGGCTACTTAATCAGTTTTTGTATGATTTATTTAAAAAATCAATAAATATGATGGAATATGATTGAAGGACGGAAAATCGATAAATAGAACTGAATTGTAATTATTGTGTCTATATGCCAAGCCATCCCTTTTAGCATATCAAAACTTTAAAAATAAACTTAAGAACATTTTCAGAATTTGTTCAAAACTTTCAATTCAAGTGCAAAAACACAAACGGAATTGCCTGCATGAATTGTTCAGTTCATGTAGGCCTGTTGACTAAACATCAAGCACAGAGACTTGAATATTGATAAATGAAACTGTATATTTCCATTATGATTAGATGTAAAAAAATTAAAAAAATTTAACCAAAAAATGCATCCTGTATGCATGTCGATGAAAATATATGTTTATCTGATACATCTTTAAATAGAGTGGGTGAGATGATGTAAGTTACACAAATGCTACATGTAAAGACAATTTCTCTCACTGAATGGTAAGTTGATGTGTTTATTAAATAGCTTAAAGGCATTGGACCTTTGAGTATTGCTAGTTATGTGTTCATTTAAATTTGCATGCTTGCTTAACAATTGAAATACTTAAATTCAGTGTCCCTTTAGAGAGGATGTGTTAAGATTACTGTGTTGTGGAATATGACTAGCTTGAGGTCAGATGTGTATGGTTGGGGGTTGAATTTTAATATTTATCACCTGGGTTAATAATTGTCATCCATGGCCATCAAAGTCTTGTTTATTGTAGAAATGTACATTGTTACTAAATTGAGACTACTGTCAAGTAAATTGAGAAAATCAAAACTATATGCCAGGCTAATGTAGTTTAATGTTGAGGCCATCTTCACAATATTGTCATGTTGCTGTAACACAACTTACACAAAATTTCTAAGTTGGGCCAGGCTTAAAAAATTGTTCGTTTGAAGTATTAACCCATCTTGTTAATGAAAAAGTGGGTAGGTAGGTAGGCAGAACATTTTTCTTTGGCCTAATTCAATGTTTTATACTCCTAAATAAAACACTGTCATTTCAGATAAGATAATACAAAATTCTTTAAATATGTATGAGCAATTTTGCTGTGTATGTAGGGCTTATTCCAAACGAATTTTTTTTTTAAGGATGGCTTTGGTATAGGTAGTATAGTAGCAAAAAATATTTTTTAGTTAAATGATAGATTTTCATTGCACACTAAAACATTGGGATTCAAAACAAAGTGATGAGAGAAAAAAATTGGTAGGTGAGAATTTCTTGGGTCAGTAGGGTTACGGCAAAAAAAAAAAAAAATTGAAAGGGAGGCTGAAATTGCTACTGTAATAACCACATTAGTGGCATATGTAACAGAAATATATATTGTACTGAGATTTTTTTTCTTCATCTTGTTAGTTTTCATTATGCATCGTGATATTTCTGATATTATCTTGATATATATGAATCGCTTTTTATTCTGACATTTTAACAGTATAACAGAATGCATTCAATTATAAGAAATTGAGAATTAATACATTAATTTTTCAATCTTCAACAGATACTGTTACTAAACGGGGAAAGAGGAGCGGGGTACATGCCAACAAGCCATCCATATTAAATTCATTGGCATTAGACGATGTTGTGGCGGTTCAGCTGGAAGGTGACGTAGTAGAGGATGCATCTGTCAAAACTGTTGATAGATTTAAACGTCAAGTGACTGTGGTGCTTTCAGGGGAAGAAACAACAATAGACATCAATCAAATAGTCGTCAAGCCACATGGTATGTGATCAATTTATATAATTATTACTGTTTTTACAAAATTCAAAATAAAAATAGACAATTTTAGGGGAAAATGTGCTTATTTCGAGTTACAATACTATTTTAAGGGAAAAAATGTATACAGGTCATGCTGTAAATAGGCCCAGCTGTTAATGAAACTGCTGTTTCAACTTGTATTTGGTTCAAGTAAGATGTAAAGAGCAACAAACCAATTATCATACAGTGAAACAAACAAACATTTTTAATGAGGAAAACATTTTTAGTAAGAAAAAAACATTTAGTCATGTTGGCACTTGCATTTCCTCTTTAGCATTTGTATTTGTAAAATGATGTAATCTAAGGTTAGTGACCTAGCTGTGTGATTCAGCTTTTCTTCTGAAAAGCACCTTTGACCTTCCTTTCATAGTGTTTGCACTTTCATTTTTTGTTTACAACTAGTGTTTGTGAAATTCTCATAAACAAAGTTTAGTGAACAGAGGTGTTGATATTTTATTCTAATAAGAACCTTGTTGTGGTCAGTAGTGTGAAAGATTTGCCAATCAATGGTCCCTTTGTTCATCTACTTTTTGAAATATTCTTGCTCCTTTCTATTCTTATAGTAGTATACTTTCTTATTTACATTGGTTGTTTAAAGACAAGCCTTATACATGGATAATTTACCAAAGTGTTCCCTTCAACCACAGACTGAAAATAAATTAAATTCTGAAAAAATAGTCTGAATTTTTTAATTACTGGTAGTTGTCAAATTGTGAGTTATCAAAACTTGCAAGAATGGAAATTTACTGTATTGAAATGAAACATGGATGTACAGTATGAATAAGAAAACACATTAAAGTGCATCCCTGTGATTGATCAATACCAGTTATGAAAGTGGAGTTTGTTATTACTAACATTTTTGGATAAATACTTATTATTTCTAGCATTTTTGAAACAATAAAATGCTAAGTGCTTTAAAAGAATTTGCCCATTATTTTCATTTTTACCTATATATTAAAGGAGTATAACAAAAAAGCAACACTTTAGCTAATATCTTATTCCTGTTGTTCTTGTTTCAAAATTTAAAAGATTGTTGGTCTAAGTCTTGAGTCATTATTATGATGTCATCCCAGCACTTCTGTACTAATCTTTTTTTTTTGAAAATTAAATTCATATCAATAGGATTAGGAACATTTTTTCTTCAAGACTTAATAATAGTGTAGAATTAATTTTACAATAATATTTTCCAATCTTTGCTTGTAACTTACATTTTAATTATCAAAAATTGGTGCTTAATTTTCAAGGAAATAAATAAAGATTAGTGCAGGAAGTGCTGTGATGACATAATTATGACTTAGACTCAGTACAAAAGTCATTTTTATGCAGGCAAGAAAAATCATGTAAAATTCAGTAACTTCTAGGAATGAGGTAAGACAATTGTTTTACTTACAGTATACGGTACTGTACATGAGTACATGGGCACTCTTGTAAAGTGCATGTCATATTCCATCTCAATAATTAAAGATAATATAAAAAGTACTGTACATAAACATTGTCTTTGATCTGCCTTTATGACATCACACTGTGAGGTCGCATTGTTAAGATCTTAAAAATGTAATAACTCCAAATTACAAAGTGGTATAAGGTATCAACATTTGTTTTTACACCAATTGGTTTTTTCAAGTCCTGTATCATACTGTATATATGAAAATAAAAATTCCCAGATATATATATATATTCCTTTAAGAATTTTTTGTTGTTGTCATTTCTCCTTTATTTGAAAACTAAATATGTGGGTTATTTCCATACATACAATGTTTAGAAAAACAAATAAAAACTTTGTGATGCAGTAAGAAATGATTTTTATCTGCAATTTTCAGTCGTAGATGAAAGGGAATTTTCATAGCACAATATGGAATGCTTGGTTGTTCAGTTATAACCATCAAATATGATATAAGAATATGTTCAATTCTCACTTTTGCAGGGGTTGAACATTGTCATGGAAAAAGAAGGCAAAAGAAGAGGACACAAAGGGCCGTAGTTGATACTCTTCATGAGGAAGGATCTGCAGTTGTTGCTGCTGTTGGTGAAACCTTGGCATCAACATCTACAATGAATGGTAAGTTTGCAATTTTTATTGTAGATGGTGGTGGATTTGGGTGATTTCGGCAGTTTACCAGTATATTTTAGCATTTAGCTAGCCATTATTGTAATATCATCTAAAATTATTGATTTAGTATGGAAATAACAAGATTGAAATTGTATGTCATTATCTGTTTATCACCAGTGAGTGAGCTAAACCAGATAATGAAAAAGTTAAACCATCTGACTGAATTGGAAATTGATAACAACAGAATCAAACAATTTATACAACATCAGATCAATATTTTGTTATAGTTATAAGTAAAGAACAGCTTTAAAATCTGAAGAGATAAGTCTTTAATTTATAACAATTGTCCAGGTTGTTGGGTCGAATAGTTTTTGGTTCAGATGTGATAGCATCAGGAACCTAAGCGGTCATGATAGCATATGCATGTATGGGTGGGTGTGTGTGTGACACCGAGCTTGTAAACACGATATCTCAAGAACGGCAAAGTGGATTCATATCATATATGGTGCACTGGTAGCCCATGGTCCGTAGGTATGTTCTATTGTTTTTGATGGCAATGTTAAAAGTAGTAGTAGTTCCCAAAATCAAATTCACAGTGGCAGCACCAGATTTTGGTCATTGAGGGAGGGGGGGTGGTCAAGAGAGGCAATTTTGTCTCATGAGGGGGGGCAAAAGTCTGTAAATCAGACAAAATATGTTAGTTTACAAAATTTTCTAGCAGGGGACCTTTCTCGTGGGGAAGTTACCGCATAGTTTCCCAAAGTCCTCCTCCCCCGTAGCACTGCCACTGAAAATTCATACTGAATGGCTGGCTAGTGTTTACATGTTTATGATATTTAAAACCTTTAATTTCATTTATATGAATATTTTGCACGGCTGAATGTGTTTTTGTTGCAAATAGCTAGTTAACACAATCATAGCAAGCCAAGAGCTGTAATCATATACCACTAAAAATAACCACAGCCCACCATAGCCATTTAGCAGAGATAAGTTATTTTAATATGTTGCTGTAAAGTAGCATATCCTTGCCTCATTAGACACAACATCAACAAACAGTTAACCCAGGCAGATCAGTGTGCAAACTGATCTTTACACACTGTGTCATCCCAGGGAGCTGTTTAAAAAAAAAAAAAAAAATCTTGACAAGGCCACTATGTAGTTTTCAATTTGAAGGAATGTAGGTGTTTATTTATTTTCTTCACAAGATTATGATAGGATAATGGGTCTAAATGGCAGTTCATGCTACCAACATATATACCTGTATATCCAACATAGCATATCCCTTCCTTGTTAAGTGATATTAAAGACTAATTCAAGGAATTTTCTCATAGTTTTTATGTGCAATGCATATGATTGAAGACAAAGGACGTGAGAATACTGGTGAAAAGAAATATTTTTATCTCAAGAACAAGAATTAAATGTAATATAGGCTGACGAGATGTATCTTTGAAATACCAAAGATTGTGAAATAATGAACATTGTGAAAATTGTTTCAGTCATAATTTTCCTTCAATGAACTACACATGCAAAAATTAAAAATATTAATTTCGTGTGAGATTTACGACAAAGTAGGATTTCCTAAATAAATCTGCACATTTGTCATGAATGGATTTTGTGATATTAATGTTTTTATCAGTAGCAGACTCTTTCAGTTGTATTTCTGAATTTTACCCATTTTTTGGTTCGCATGCGTAGTTCGCATGCATAGCATTATGCGAACCTATGTAATGGCGATTACGTCCGTCCGGCCGTCCACAGATTTGTCCTGAAATTTCCTCAGAAATGTTAAAGTTTTTTGAGAATGGTCAGAAAAAACTAAAGTTTCTTCAGAGTTCCTCAGAAAAAGTTACAGTTTCTTCAGATATCCCTATGAAGGGTTAGAATTTCCTTATAAAATGTAAAAGTTTTTCAGAGATACTTAAGATAGGATTGATGACATGGGGTGGGATGCCATGTGGAACGGTGGAATGCCTCATAGGATATGTGGTGGAATGCCATGCAGGACATAGGGTGGATTGCCATGGGATGGAATGTCATGTGGGTTATGGGATGTCATGTGGGACATGGCATCCCACCCGATTTGAACAAGTCATTTGCATATAAGTTATTATATGAACTGACACTTACATACATAGTATGCTCAATCAGGGACTGTGATAGCTAGAATGAGACTTCTTATGGAGCCTATGGGATGTCATGTGGGACATGGGGTGGGATGCCACGAGTAACACATTGTGACATAGGTTGGGAAGCCATGTGTGACATAAGGTAGGATGCCATGTGTGACATAAGGTATGATGTCATGTGTGACATAAGGTAGGATGCCATGTGTGACATAGGGATGTGGGACATGGGATGTGGGACATAGGGTGGAATGTCATGTGGGACATAAGGTGGGATGCCATGTGAAAGATATAGTGGAATGCCATGTGGGATATGGGATGGGATGCCATGTGGAATGCCATGTGGGACATGGGGTGAGATGCCATGTGGTACATGGGATGCCATGTGGGACTTAGTGTGAGATGCCATTTTTATAATTGGCCCGGGTCATATAATATGGGTGTCAATTTGCATGGGCATGCGAACCATGGCGGTATTTACCGTTCTAGTTTCTTCTGTTTTCAGAATTAACAGCAGAAAAATATTAACTGAATTTTTCGGAACATTTTCCTTTACCTAATGTAGCGAGAATTCACTAATTTTTAAAGATAATTTTCGTTTTCATTAAGTACCCTTTGTGAATTCTTTGGTAGAATTTCTGAATATTTAAAAGTATTAAGGCGGGGGGGGGAAAATTTTCATTTGCAACTATTATTACACTGTTTTCAAATTGCTTTTTTTCATTTGGCAAACTTGAGTGCAAGGGAAGGTATCTTCATGTACATGTATATCTTTCGTCAGAGGAAACGCAATTTTCGTCTACATTTGTTAGAGGAAAATAACAACTTGTATTTTATATTTGTTGAGAACACAAATTCGACCATTGTTTAAAACTTTGCAAATTTATCATCATGCCTTGTGGTTGAGATAATTTATAGCATGATAAGGTTGTTATCGTTGCCGTAATTTAACTTAAGTTTATAAAATTAGTCCAAAATTTTACTTTTTATGTTAGGATATTATAGGTTTTTCCCCAATGACTAAATATTGCCTAGCATAACCATAAGCTACATATAGCAGAAAAAGAAAAAAATTAAAGCGACAGATATATTAATAAAATGACTTTTGTGAAATATACATGTTGGCTTAATTTGCTATCACAGCAATCAAAGGGAGCTCGGCATTCTCTGTTAATTAAGCTCTATGGCCCTACACAAAATTGTCTGTCGGAGAAAAAAAATAAGCAAAGAATATTGATGTATCGCCTGAAAAATATTGATATTATTGAAATATCAATATGCTAATTATATGACGTCATACGTAAGTCATATTTGTACTGTACTATTCTGTACAAGGTAATCTTCTTTGCTCAAAAAAAATTAAAACTTTTTTTACAAATTTAACAGAATTCACTCACTGCAAAATATAAACATAAATCTTTAAATAGGCACCCACTATGCTTAAAAATGTTCTTTACATGGTTTTGTTCTCAAAAGATCAAGCAGAAAAACATTGAAAAAATGTACATATTCTTTCAACAATTTGTTGTTGTTGTGGAACAGATAGTAGACCTACACCTTACAAAAATCGGCTCCAATTCTTCTTTAAATTTCATATATCTCACTTTTCATAAATGTTCTACTGAAGAAAAGGCATTATTTTGGTAGCATTTGATGGACTTCTACACATTCAGAATTCCATGTATAACACATAATATCCAATTTCTATATGCTTTAATCATCGCGCGAGTGTTGTCACTAAGAAAAAAACCCAGTGGTACCGTAAGATGTGTGTACCTACTAAATACTGTACAGTATTGATACTATGTGTGTAGTTATATCTGATCGATCTGGCAAGACCAGTCTGTCTGTCACTTTTAGACTTTCTGAACGAACAAAATAATGAGAAAAACCTCTATAGTTTTGTCGATTTGTCAATTAATGACTGGTATAAAAATACAGATTCAGCATTCCTTTGAAAGAGACTTAACACGATGTTTGAGGATTCAACAGCTAATGATTTGTTTTGTCTGAACATCGTAAGCCATCTGGTATAAAGTTGAAGTATTGCGCAGTGCCTCTACTCTGTGTGTGAAGTTGTTTTTTTGGAAATATTTTGGAGTACAAGTAGTTGTTATCATAATAATGTTTTAACTAAGTTTTGTCATAACTTACTGCCTGAAATTTCGATATAAATGAAATGGAACTTTTTGTGGCTGTTTAATGAAAAATACTCGGATGTTTGATAGTCATGTTTAGCTTTTTATTAGTTCACGTAGAGGGAGCAATTTGTTCAGGTTCGAATTGTGCATAACTTCGCTTTAATAGTGATTCATTTGCCTACCTTGCAAACCTTACAATAAATTCCCTAGCTGATTGAAGTTTTCAGCCTTCAAATTAAAAATAATAATTTTGAATGCCAGAATCACAAATGCCCAGCAACCATCTATGAATGGGGATATGTTGCACTTTGATTTTGCCGAAATGCCAGTAACTTGTGAAATACACCACGAATCTGTAGCAGTAAACAGTGAAACTAACAATTGGCCATAACGTAAAGCTTTAAAACCAACTCAATTAAGGCCCATTGTATACACTGTTAAATCGACAAACATCTCAAGAAACATTTTGCAAGAAAGAACAACTATTGCAAAAAAAAAAAAAAAAGCGAAAAAGGTTTTAACAGAGCTGAAATTCTGCATGCTTCGCAAAAGATAATGGCCATTTCGGGAGGACTGATATGATTCAGAACAAACGGTTGTCTATAAATAATGGTATGTTTAACCAAATGTTAAAAGGCATCACATCACGTCAAAGCCACATAACCTGTCAGTATTCCCCATCTGTAATTAAATTACATAAGTTTTGGAAAACTTTGTTTCCCACAGAACTTCCTGATGGCACAGCATTTTTTACCACCACAACAACCAATGGTACTTTAACTTGTGGAGATGTTTTGCAGCTGACAACCTCTAACCTGCTTGTGGGAGTTACAGCTATCAAACAAAAGGGACAGTTGCATTTCATCGAGGGTGTGCTGATTAGTGATGGCCTGCAAGAAGATGTACACATCTCAGCACCTGCTGAAAGATTTGTCCACCCCCAACCATCTTCGTGGAAGCTGCCCCTTAGAGACAGAAAAGTGCTGAGTAGGTGTAAAGTTAATAGTTTTGTAGAAAGTATAGAAAGGAGTAAGGTAGATTTTCAGTACAGACAGTGTGTAAGGCAGCTGCACATTAAACTGCTTTTAAAGAAAGAAGTGTGCGCTGCCTTGAACAGCAAGTTATTGCGGAGGAGGTTTACTTTTGGCATTGCTTCCTTCGAAACAGATTTAGACCTGTTTCATTTGAATGTTTTTACTAATCGCAAGGCTGCTTTTAATTATAGAACTGATTCATTGAATAAGCTCGACCACCTCCTCGGAGCCAAGTGGGATGTACTGTCGAAGGATGGTAGTTTGTCCTTTGTGACCCAAATAGCTGTTTGGATTACAAAGGACAATTTACTTAATGGTATGATTGACCACACTTTTGCCCGTGATCCCATCCCTGTAGATGATAACTATAGGGAGGCCTTACTTCACCATATTCTTCACGCTCCAGTTGAGGAAATTAGTGAAGATGAACTGGATATGTAAAAGCATTTGAAGGAATATTCCGATGGTTATTTGTAAAATTTTATTTGAAAGAGCATACTTTTAGAGACAATTATGGTACAAGAATCAGGTTGATATCATATTCCGTTCATGAGATATGAATTTTTAAAGATTTTCCAAATGCATTTTAACGTTTTTGTACAGTATGATGAATTCGTGTTTGATGATGTCATAGAGACAATTCCATTGCAAATCTCTATGTATTTTTTTAACGTTAATTATTGGTATTAATTATTGGTTGTTCCTGTATGATTGAAAACAATTTTCTAAAAGTTATTGAAGTAGGGTATATTTGGCGATGTATCATCAATTTATTGTTCTAGCAGGTTTTACTAACAAAAAATGATGATAGATTTTAAGGAAATACATCAACTTTGTGGGAGAATGTGTGACTGTGATGTCATACTGAGCCTTTTCCTATTCATTTACTGGAATTTGTTGTGAACCTTAAAATTTAAATATCTCCCGGTAGGAATAACAGATCAATATGATTTTTGTACTAAATTGTTTCTAAATTATCTCTCTTTCTTATGAAAGGTTATGAAAAAACATAGGAATATTCCTTTAAAGTATAGCATTTGGAGTTGGAAGAAACTGCCTTGTTTTATTATTATTCCACACATTTCATCTCTCTCATAGTAAAATGTACATCATACCTTCATGCCTTACAGCCATTAAGTTCTGTAATGTGGCAAGAACAATCTTGGGAGACTCGTGTGGTACATATGAATCTCAAATGGATCAAATTTTCTGTGCACTTAAAAAGCTTAAATTTGGTGCCATGCATTTACTATCAGACAGTACCTTTGAAAATATTAAAAGTGGAATCATTTTGCAAACTTGAATGAAGCAGAAAGATCACTTCAAACAAGGCAGTTTCAGCAACTATTTAATGTGAGTCGCAATGTGGCAATTTTTTCATATGTATTGAAATACGTATCTGCAGATTTATCTGTCAGTTTTGTTATTGCAAGCAGAGTTTCAGGGCATGTGAAAAACAAGATCACATTGTAAACTTTAAGTGGTCATGACACGGGCAAAGATATTTTCTTGTAAAGACGGAATTTGATGTTCCATCATTTGGCAGTATACAGTAGCTTCTGTCTCCTACAACAAATTGCCTCACTGTTACAACAAATGAGAAAACACTCACAAGTAGTGAGAATTCTGTACCGATAGTAGCAATCCACTATTTGTATAATGTTTAATTTCATTTTGCTGCACAGTGCATACAACCAAAAATTAAATGCAACCAACTCAAAACAATGATATCACACTGATATATTACTTCTGTTAGAGGAAAATTAGCTTTCATGAATCAGGTGTTTTTTGTTGTTGTTTTTTTAGATTACATCAGGGTTTTTTGCTAAAATTTATGGGAAAGTTATATTTTGTCTATCACTTCAATTTCATCCAAATATTCAATTGAAATGTAATTATTGAATTAAGTTGTGCCTGTGTCATGACCACTGAAATGTATTCTCAAATCTTCTATTTCAGGTTTAATCCATTTTTTATGTTCTTTTATGGATACGTTTTCTTACTTTGTTAATGGTGTGATGTGTGAAAATCATGCCCATGGAGCAGCGTGCACAGTTGATGCGCTTCTGGAACTTTACTACGATAGTTTGTACTTGTAAAGGGACTTGGATATTTGTGATCAGTCAAGTGACTTGATACTACTTTTAGATGAAATATGTGAAAAGAGGAAAAATCTTATTGGGGTTGTTGACTGCTCACTCCGGGAACCAGTTTGGGATTGGTTGGTGACTGCACTACCTGACGCATATTCTCCCAAGGGCACAGACAGAGCAGAAATAATTGAGGGAATAAAGATGGTCACAGAACATGATGTTGAATCATTTCAAATACAGTATGGTGGTACTGGTAATTGCAGTCAATGCTTTTGTTCATTTTCAGTATCGGGACATGTAAGTCATGTTATGGCATCAATTTCAAACTTGGATATTGCTCATGGTTTGCTTGAAACAGCCATCGAGTTGGAAATTTTTTCACAGATTAAACACAAATCCAAAAGGTGTATTTCATGTCAATCAAATTTAGTCAAATTGGATGAAGCTAACATTCACTATCCACAATTTGTTTTGGTTGAGCTGGGCCTCATAGAAGGTAAGAATTGGCAGAAACCACCAGTGATGATCAAGGAAAGAATGACTTTGAACAGTGTTAATTATGTCTTAACTGGAGCAGTTATTATGAGAAAGGGACATTTTTTCAACATAGTCAAATTCAATAACATGTTTGTCCTTCTGGATGGCAAACCGCTAGATGGTGTTCATGGAGTTTTTGCTACAACCTTTTCAGGTGCACTAACTGGGAAAGTAAACAATCAGTCGAAACAACATGCAACTTCACCAAATGATTTTGGTATCCATGTGTTGTTGTACAAAAAATGTGACGTGGCTGAAATTTTGCCAATGAAATTGAAGTTTTATGAGAATCTCACAAATTTGAGTAAAGTTAGAATGGCAAACTGTGCAAAAGAAACTTGTGAAGTAAACAAAGTGGTAACAACAGACAATTCAAGCGGTGAACATCCCACCACTAGTGGTGTAGAAAATTGTCCCAAATCAAAAAAGAATCGGCCTAAAACTATAAGTGTTATCTGTGATGAGACTTCAGAAAATCAAACATCCGGGTTGAAAAAAGATAAACCAAAAAGGCATCCAGTTCAAGTACTGACAACAAAACAAACTCAGCCAGAGGCTGTGAGTATTATCACCTGTAATAAGACTTCACAAAAACAAACAGCGGGGTTGAAATTGGATCAATTGAAAAGAAAACCCTTTCGAGAAATGAAAACAGAACAGAATTGCAACTTGAATCAATCCAAAAAAATTGATTGTAGCCCCAAAAATGTGAAGAATAGAAAGAAAAAGGAAGCTCCTGAACCATTCTCCATTTTAAACAATATCCTTCATTTTGGTTCATTTGTTGTTGTGTTCCAGTGCCAGAAAGATGGCATGTATCTTTCTTGCGAGGATATTTTTCATGTTTTAGATATGTCATCTCATATACGTAACAAAGGTTATAAACAAATCGACAAAAGATTGAAAGGGCAAGGTAAAGAAAACTGTTTTCTCTATGAAGGAAAACGTCGTAAATATATTAAGCTTTCAGCAGTTCTCGCTCTCCTTGATGATAAAAGGGGATGGTGGAAAGACAAGCACACTGACATTAAACATATATTGCAAAGAGTTCAGTGTATTATTGCCTCAAAATTGTATGATCAGGATGCTGAAATGTCGCTCTCTGCTGAAGTACCTAAAACAGCTCCCAAGGTTGAAGATGGATCCAGCACACAAAGTGGTGATTTGTGCCCTCCTGGCACATCTTCCAAGATCAATGACGAACCCAGCACACAAAGTGCTGATGTGAGCCCTCCTGGCACATCTTCCAAGATCAATGACGAACCCAGCACACAAAGTGCTGATGTTAGCCCTCCTGGCACATCTTCCAAGATCAATGACGAACCCAGCACACAAAGTGCTGATGTGAGCCCTCCTGGCACATCTTCCAAGATCAATGACAAACCCAGCACACAAATTGCTGATGTGAGCCCTTCTGGCACATCTTCCAAGATAAATGACAAACCCAGCACACAAAGTGCTGATGTTAGCCCTCCTGGCACATCTTCCAAGATCAATGACGAACCCAGCACACAAAGTGCTGATGTGAGCCCTGCTGGCACATCTTCCAAGATCAATGACGAACCCAGCACACAAAGTGCTGATGTTAGCCCTGCTGGCACAGCTTCCAAGATCAATGACAAACCCAGCACACAAAGTGTTGATGTTAGCCCTCCTGGCACATCTTCCAAGATCAATGACGAACCCAGCACACAAAGTGCTGATGTGAGCCCTGCTGGCACATCTTCCAAGATCAATGACGAACCCAGCACACAAAGTGCTGATGTTAGCCCTGCTGGCACAGCTTCCAAGATCAATGACAAACCCAGCACACAAAGTGTTGATGTTAGCCCTCCTGGCACATCTTCCAAGATCAATGACGAACCCAGCACACAAAGTGCTGATGTGAGCCCTGCTGGCACATCTTCCAAGATCAATGACGAACCCAGCACACAAAGTGCTGATGTTAGCCCTCCTGGCACATCTTCCAAGATCAATGACAAACCCAGCACACAAAGTGCTGATGTGAGCCCTCCTGGCACAGCTTCCAAGATCAATGACAAACCCAGCACACAAAGTGGTGATTTGTGCCCTCCTGGCACATCTTCCAAGATCAATGACGAACCCAGCACACAAAGTGCTGATGTGAGCCCTGCTGGCACATCTTCCAAGATCAATGACGAACCCAGCACACAAAGTGCTGATGTGAGCCCTCCTGGCACATCTTCCAAGATCAATGACAAACCCAGCACACAAAGTGCTGATGTTAGCCCTCCTGGCACATCTTCCAAGATCAATGACGAACCCAGCACACAAAGTGCTGATGTGAGCCCTCCTGGCACATCTTCCAAGATCAATGACGAACCCAGCACACAAAGTACTGAAAAATGCTTTCCTTGCTCTGAAGGGCCGCGTCAGGGGTCACCTGTCAAATGTAAGCATAAAAACGCCAACATACATTTTCAGTCATTTCTAAATTATAACTATCTTAGGAGCAAAAAGAAAATTGCACCAAGGAAAAGACGTCAACTTCTGAAAGCAATGGTAGGGGATGTTGTGCAAGGTATTTGGAAAGGAAACAAAGCTATTTTTCTTAAAGATGTTGCATGGTTGGTAAAACCAAATTTGAAAACCAATGACACTGATTGTAGTTTTTCAAAAGGGGATGTTGTCACTGTATTAAAGAATGTACCACCATCAAAGAAAAAGAAGCATGATAATCTTTTGCAAGAAATTTCTACTGAAAATATCAAAGTTCCATTGACCCCTGAAGACTTAATTAACATTGAAGAAAACTTCAGTGGTACAAGACTAATTGAACAGTTGCGTAAAAAAATGAAAGGTATTATGCCTTCTCAGGCAATGGAACGCAAAAGAAGGAAAGAGTATCTTGAAGAATTCAAAGCAGTTCTGCTTCCAACAAGAACTTCAACAGGGTGGAAGGTCGACCCAGAAAGGCTTCTGGAACTTCTTCATTTCAAATATTATTGGATGACTGAAGGAAAATGTTGGCGAATATATGGTGATGGGAGGGAGATAGGGGGAAGACAAAGTTCATTTATTGCTGTAAGTCTTCTAAATAATGAAGCATTTCTTCATGGATACCTATATCAAACACCAAAGGAAATATATCCCATAAGTATTTTCTATGAAGCCGATTCTCGAGACAATCTCGAAGAGAATTTAGGATATCCAAATTCATACTTAGATGCATTTTTTTCTTCCAAAATGATGGAAAACAATTCTTTTTTTGTGACTGGGGATGAAATGTGGCTTGAAGCTCTCCTTGATGGGAACAAAGAGTTAAATCCTACATCTAATTTGGGATGGAATATTTATTCAGAGACCCCCAAAGATTCAAAGCAAAATACAGCTGCAAGTGGACTTCGAACAGACTTGGCAATTCCTATTAACAGAAAGTGTCCTACTGCAATTTTTCCATCTATTCCTTTACAAAATTATGTGTTTTGCCTTTTGCATGGTCTGGCCAGATCTGTTGAGAAGTTTCTCAATTTGACAATTGAAGGCGTTCTTTATGAAGCCAAAAAGGCTCAACAAAGGGGGCTTGATGAATCTGACTATATAGAAGACAAATTGTCTCACCTAAAAAAATAACATCAACAAACGTGGTGTGAGACAAGGAAATTTTCAAATTCATTTTGACAATCGAGGTAGACCAGAGCCTGTCAAACTAAATAAAGATAGTGCCTTGACAATAATTGCCCCACCCCCAGAAGGGAAGGAAAAGGAATACCCCCACATACTATCCCATGTAAGTAGCAACAGAGCGTTGTCAAGAAAACTTAAGTCACTGGTGGCCAAACAATTAGGTTTGAAGGAAAGCTATACAGAAGTGGAAATTGAAAGAGACATCTGGAATCATTTCTATGAAATGATTTTGTTACTTAAAAGTGACCCAGTTCCAAAGCTTCTCCCAGACAGAATTAAGGGATCTGTAGATCCTAATGATTATAAATGGGGGTACACTGATCAACAAAAAGAGGACTACATCAAACATGCAGAGTCTTTTTACCAACTGTTTGTTCTTAGGTTTTCGTATCAAAATCTCACCCCATACATGATCAAATTTGTTGATTATGGACCATTTTTTATGAAGAACTTGCCCTTCTCCATGGGGAGATATCAGTCCGAGGGAGGGGAACATACCAATTATCTCCATAATTGTTTTTACTATCAGCACACTACCAGACATGGGGGGTTGCAAAAGGTGGACCCGATTTTGTCTATATTCAGTAACTTGTGGAAAAACCTATCCTACTTTATCACTGAAAGTGACAATAGAGATAAGGAATGCCAAATTGGTCAAGATTTCAAACTGTATGTTAATCAACACTTATGTGCCAGAACAATTCAAAGATAGTAGCGAAGAACCATCGTCCAAAAATGCCAAAAAGCAGCAATATGCATCCAAAGAATGTATAGAAAGTACAGTAGCTTGTTCTCAGACCAAACATGATTGGGTAAATCTTTGAGTGAACCTGCCTTGAAGCAAGAGCCAGTGAAACTAAAAAACCTGACATTTGAGAATTATCATTTTGTCCTTTGTGGTGCTATTCCTTCAAATCGAGGCCAAAAGTACAATCACGAGAGATTGAAAACACTCATCTGCTCTCATAAAGGAAGAGTACGTGACACACTGCCCAATTGTAAATATAAATTTTTCTTCAAGAATTACAGTCTTGACCAGTCACAAGATAACCGGACAGAAAAATGCATCACAGCAAATCAAACATGCTGTTAAAAATAACCACCAAGTGTTATCTTTTGATTTTGTTTTTGACAGTATTTATACTGGAACTCTTCTTGGTGAAAGTGATTACCAGATTGATTTTGAATTTTTTTTCCAAGAATGTACCCAAGTCTGGAAGCTTAAACCAAAAACATTTTTCTAAGAAGAAAACTATGACTTCCATGGTAGAAGGGAAACGAAAGGTTAGGTGGAAAGCTAAAAAGATAAGGATAGGAAATCCTGGCTTAAGGTATGCGTGGCGAGGTTTCGTGACGTTAAAAGTAAAAAGAAAATAACTTTTAAGGACGGTCAGAATTTATATGGTGAAATGCTAAAAGAGTGGCAAAATTAACCTTCTGCTGGGAAAGAAAAGGAACATGCAGCTTGGAAAAGGGAAAGTGATGTCAAGATACGGTATCTGGAAAAGAAAGAGAACAGCATACCTGCATACAAAAGATTCTTTAAAAATATAACTAAAAACAGTAATACTTCAGGTTCAGATGTTCCAATTTTGTGTGTTCAAAGATAATTAAATAATTTATTTTGAAGTGAATATTAGCACCCAATTAGCCATCTAAATTTTCATAAGGGAAAAAATAGTAAGTTCACAAGACAAGTGGTCATGCCATATATCAAAGTTTAGTTGAACGTGTAGTTTCAATGGTTGTAAGCTGAACTTTGTTTGGGTAAGTTTTATTGTCCTATTATGAAGGTCAAAATTAAACAACAACATAATAACTATATTTGTCAATTTAGATGAAAACTTACATTTTATTAACTTCTGTTGATATTTCTATTTGTTCACAATTTTTAATGTCCTTGCAACTAATTTGCCATGACCTAAGTTTGACTCGCTGTTATTTAAGTTTTTTCGCAAGTACAAAATTTAGACAAAGGTTATAACAATTGGTGCCAAGCGGGGACCGACAAATAAATTTCGATGTAGATCTTTAATATTACAATTTTTTTCATGTTCATGGATATGGAGTAAAGAATATCTTTTTACCCTGTCAACTGAATTTGTCAAAAAGTCTTTGCATAAATAAGGTGGAGAAGCTAGCTTACAGTAGCATTGGTTTTTTTTTAGCATTCTTAGTCCAATGTTACCAAGATCATTTCAATATGAAATTTTAAAGAGTATGGTAGAACCAAAGCAGTGCTTATGGATGATACCAGAAGTATCCCTGTGTGAGTTAAAAACAAACTCAATTTATTTTTGAAGTTAGCATACTCCAAAAGTCCACCTATGGTTCAGGTCTACATAACAAAGTTGAAGAGTGTATCAAAAACAGCTTTGTAATTTAAAAAAAAAAAAAAAATGTTTGTTGTAAATGTCTAGGAATCATTTATTTTAGGCCATAGCTAGTGCAAGAGAAGGTGTAATCCAACACTGTGGTTAATGTATCTGCTCAGTCATGCATGCTTCTAATTGCCTTAAGTGGAAGAGAATTAAAACAGTCTAATTTTCTGAAGTTGGTCAATTTTGTGTGCTATTTCAAACAAGTTTGTTGTAAGATTTGTTTTTCATTGTGTATGCAATAAGACATGCCAAGGTAGATTTATTTTTGAAGAGGATTGACAAGAAAGTTTCTTAAATTTTATGTGTGTGGTCAGAGGTTTTTTGTTGGGAGCCTTACGACCACACTAAAGAGAAAATAAGTCGGATTTAAAGTTACATGACTTTGAGGAGTTTGTTATAAGATTTATTTTTCATTGTGTGCGCAATAAGATATTACAGATGCAATTCCAAGTGTGTGCTCAGGTGGATTTATTTTGGAAGAGGATTGATAAGAATTTTTTTTCAATTTTACATGTGGTCAAAGAGGGTTTTTTGTTGTTGTGTGTTTTACGACCACAACAAATAGAATGTAAGTAGGATTTTGAGTTTAAGACTTGCAGAAGTTTGTTATAACATATGTTTTTCATTGTGTATGCAATAAGATATTACAGATGCAATGCCAACTGGCGTGCTCAGCCTTGGAAGAGGACTGATAAGAAATGTTTATAACTTTTACATGTGTGCTCAAAGGGTTTTTGTTGGGATCAGGCTTTTATGACCACACTGAAGAGAATATAAGTAGGATTCAAGTTTAAGATTTTCAGAAAAATTTGTTATAAGGTTTATTTTTCATTGTGTATACAGATACCAAGTGTATGCTCAGGTAGATTTATTCAAACAGGATTGATAATAATTTTTCTTAAATTTACATTGTATGGTCAAGAAGGTTTTTAAAAAAAATATTTTTACAACCACGCTGAAGAGACTACTAGTGGGATTTTAAGTTTTAACACTTTCTGAGGTTTATTATAAGAATTGTTTTTCATGGGGTACACAGTACGATATTACAGATACAATGCCAAAAGTGTGTACACAAGTAATATATTTGGAAGAGGATCAATAAGAAATAAATAAAAAGTCTGACAGCATTTTATTGTTTTGTATATTTTATTTAAATGTTATGTCTTCGATTAAAGAAAGTTTTAAACAAAAATCTTATCTTCTCAGAACGTTTTTAATGAGAGACATGGCTATTGCCAGGAATCCCTGCACATCAAAAGGGCAGGAAGGGGGGTAAATTTCTGTTTGGAATGGTTGGAATGGCACATTACTGATGAAAATTTTCCTGTGCGTAAAAATCTTTAAGCAAAAAGATCACCAATTTAGCTGATATTTTTCCAGAACATGACCAAAAATTATGCCTAATTGTTTTTAAAATGGGCAAATACATGTAAATATTAAACGCAATTCAGAATCCAGGTTGGGCACATTTGGTCCACTTTTCCCCGTATATTTGAGGGCACCTCTTGTCCCTTGTGGTGAAATTAAGGAAGAAGGGAAATCTCCCATGCTGCAGCAGACGTCCTTGGCCACTTTCTGGTATACTTGATTTGAGGTGGTGAAGGACCAAACACGAACATCTTTAATTGTGTAGTTTGTTGATGACAGCATTTGCTCCTTAGGTACATAGTTTTCCCTCTAAAGAAAGTTTTGTTATAAAAATTTCCAGAAACTAGATGGCCATTGAAAAAATGAACATGGCAGTTGAAAATTCAACCGTTTCTCCAGAGGCACCTTCACGAATTCACCCAGTTGGAATTTTAATGCCTGCACACCCCCCCCTCCCCTTACCCACCCGATCAAAAGACTGTAGCGACGTCCTTGCTCGAAAGTTCATAATATGGAAACATTTTGTACATCAAGGCCAAGGGAGTAGCAAAGGGTTAGTGAAAAGGTCCAAAACTAGTCAGAAAAAGGGTTAATCATTTTGTTGTGGAGTGTTAATGTCGAAGGTATTAATTCAAAAATATCCTTTTAAGTAGAAGAAATATTTGCTGGAATTTTTTTTTTTTTTTATTGCTTTGGAATTTTTTCTAGGATTAATGTGATGCATAGAAATGGAAAAAAGTTTAAATGTTTTCTGGTTGTGGAAAATCTGGAGATCACCACCCCTCCCCATGCAAAAGTTTTTTTTTTTTTTAACTACACCCCTGCTAGTGAGTGGCGGGAATCTTTTGACTTTTAATACTTGCCTCCATTCCCCGTCATATTTTTATGGACAAATCCTTTGTCCCATCCACTACTTAATATAGGCCTATCTTTCAAAGTAAAATGCAATTTAAAATTCAATTGTCATTTTTCTTGTAGCCTATTGTGTAAATGAACATTGTTTATATGCTGCCTTGGACAGTTTAAGAGGATTAAGGAGATCTGGAAAACCACATACCTTCCCAAAAAGTTCCCAATTTTCCAGTTGCAGGAGTGAAGGGTCCTTTTATAGAAATAAAAAACAAACCCCCTTCCAGAATTTGGGCTACTGACGTGCATGAATCTTCCTACCCCCCAGGGTTTTGATCCGTGCCATAGTTTCACCCTTGTACCCCATGCCGTGTATGTTATATTAGTCTTACGATTTGTTATCTTTACATTCTGCATCAAAAATGCGTTTACACACCTGATATTTTATAATAAAATGGTTGGGTAGTCAAATTAATCTTATGTGGACTTGTCTTCCCAGTTGTTCGTACAATCAAACATCCAAAATGCAATGCACCTATCCCCACCAAAAAAAGTCATAAGTTTTCTGTATGAAATTCATGTGAATATGGAATATATTCCTTTATTGAAGGGCAGCGAAACAGATGGGGGAAGGGTAAGGGGTTCCCTTAGTAACTGCACTTTTAGACATGATAAACAAAAATTATAAAAAGAAGAGTATTACTTAATAACATTTTACACCACAAAAGAACTGAAGATGAAAAAAGTGCACAAAAACTTTGCAATTGATCATCAGCACAATCTCAAACAAAAAAAAACTCATGAGATTTGAGTCGAGTACATTCGGTTTTTTTGAAGATGGGACTAAAAGAACTCAATTTAAAACAAACTAAAAAACCATTTTCTTTCTTCCAGCTGTAAGAAATGAAAGGAGAATTATTAAAACACATACCGAATGTACTCTACTCAATTCTCATGAGTTTCTTTTCGTTTGATTATATATATTAAAGCAAGAAGATGTAGGGAAACTCAAAAAAAGACACCAGCAACTCTCACTGTTAAGCCTCGTGTATTGAAAGTTTTTTTTAATCATTGCATACATGATGCACAGATTTCAACTACAGTACAATAGGCCTTTGTCTGTAGCTCATGATACAGGCCCCTGCTGAAACTTACCTCTGCACATAAAATAAAACACACACAAACAATAACCTTTTTTGTATGTGCAGGGAAATCAAACACCTCTGTGTGAAGAGAGTTGGATTGTAATTATGTTGTTTACATAGGATATGATGGAAGTAGATCTGGTCAATCCTGAGTTCAGGCCACAAGAATGAAGCAGACTGTGTAAATGTTGGATAAACAGGTTTGAGACTTATTTTTAAAATATGGGGCTATCATGTTGCAAGTTAGAGGCTTGTTTATGTTTTTCTGTAACTGATGCAGTTTTTTTTTTTTTTTTTTTTTTTTTTTTTTTGCAAAGACCCTAACAGTATTAACGCCTCATGTGTGCATCTTTTTGGAGCTCTCTGGCAATACCGACAATTCAATATTGTAAAAGAAAATCTCCCCCCAAATTGTGTTCTCATGGCTATGGATTTTCCAAAAGAATCAATTTATTTTCTTCCAGGAGATGAAATCAGCTCAGTGGAATAAAAAAACCAAATTACTATCCACCCTATAATTACTTACTACAGGGATGTTGACAATCCAAGTCAACTGTTAAGAAAAAAATATTTTCCTTATGTTACTGATTGGATAGCTGTTAGGAATTCTAATCTTCATTATTTCCAATTTCGTTTCATTCACAGGATACTAGGTACCAATTATTTTTTGAATAAGATAGGTTTATTAGATTTATCCTTGTGTACATTTTGTAATGCCTCAGATGAGACCTTATCTCATCTCTTTTGGGATTGCCCGATTGTTACTTGTTTCTGGAGTGATGCTGTGAGGCTTATTATTTAAAACCCTGTTGTTCTTAATAAAGTCATTGTATTCTTTGGACAACTAGATAATATGAGAGTTCCTTTATATTATTTCCTAATTCATGCTAAAAATCATATTTATAATTGCAGGTGTAAGTCTGTTTTATCCCAAGTTAATCATTTTCATCGCATTTTGTTATTCATTCTTAAAGTCAATGGGTATATCAATCGTCATGGCAACCCAAATAGCAGCCTCCTTGATAATTTCTTTAAGTAAAACTAGTATGTAGGCTAAACTACCGCATTTTTTGCACTTATACTTGCATGTATTCTATATTCAATTTACTCCTTTTGTATGTAATTGAGGCTGTTATGTATCTCAACCCAACAATTCTCTACTTTGACGCTGTGAAATCTATTGCTTTGTTTAACTTTATAAACAGAGCCTAGCTACATATTTTTCTTTTTTGTACTGTTCACATTCTCTGACGGTTGATGTTCATTGCATCTCATTGCATCATATTGTGATACTTATTCCTGTACCCCTCTTAATGTATATTATATTGTGAACAGAGGGAGGCAAAGTACATCTGTGTATTTTGCACTTTCCTTTCATTGGTTATCTTCTTCTTTTGTTTTTACTATGTTTGCTAGCTTTTGCTAATTTTTTGCTTAGTTGTGTTTTCATTAACTTATTTTTCTTTCATTCACTTATTACCCAATGAAGTCGCAGAATACACACATGCTTTTCTCATTATTTTCAATTGATTATATTGTACATTATATCACTATCTGCTCTCGGTGATGTTAAAAAATAATCTTATGTGAGGTTTCTTTTACAAATGGATGAATTGTTATTGGTGCTGTTGAAGATGTTAATAAACGCAGTTTAAAAAAATATTTATTAATTTATTTATCTATTTATTTATTTACTTATTCGCTTCTCTGCTGGCCTTTGGAGATTTAACAACGGTAAGGCCTATCTATAAATTTACACCCACCGCGTAGAACATGACTGGAATTGTTTTCATCAGCTTCCATATTATTTTCCAGCAGGTTACTCAATTTCAACGATTAATCTCAATTTCCATGGTGCCAGATATTTAATCATACCTTAGTTTTTGTATTTTGGCATCCAAACTTGTACCGTTTGGAAGCGTTGTTCAGTGTACAGTGTACATTGACATCACCAATTGATCCATTGAATCTTGATGGAATCTGTGTATCGATCCTATGTTTGGAATATTCTTTTCAGTTGGTTTACTAGTTAGCTTCGTAAAAATTTTATGTACTACAAATCGCAGTGTTTCTTTGTCACGGATCTAATCAAAACATTACACAAGCTTTAGAAGTGGTGGAATTTCTTCTGTTTATTTATCTCAGTAACAGTGCCTTTCTCCTTTATCAGCATCTCTCTTTGTATTCATGACTCATTCAAATAGATACCACATACTCCAATCCATCAGACCTCCGTGGTGTAGTGGTTGGTGCTTTGTCCTCACACCCGCATATCTCGGGTTTGAATCCCGGTGGGTCTGCAACCAGTGAGTTCACAACTGGTTATCAAAGGCCGTGGCCATCTTGATATAATGTCCAGCACTGGATGCTTTTGGGACGTTAAACCTTGCTATGCTATGCTATCAGTTATGGAAACAAATACACCAAATAGTGCCATCAAGACTATAGAGTTTTTGTTTACGTTGTGATTGCCTCTGTGAAAACTCTTTTGCTATTTGGACATTACTTGTAAATATTTTTGACTCAGAAGCTATGAATTTGGAAGTATATTTGATTTTCATGTAAAACTTTGCACCTTTACCACCTTTTCAGTTTCTTCATAGGATTATTAGTGTTAATGCTTTTTTACACAAAATAAATGCTGTTAATTCTCCACTATTACTTTTTGTAATTCAGAGACTGAATTTATTGATCATCTCTTCTGGTCTTGTCTTCAAGTTCATTCTTTTTGGAATTTATCTAGTAGCCTCTGCCTCTGAATTAAGCTGAATGCCAATCTCGATGTAAGTCGGGAGTATGTTTTCTTTGGGTACACTAATAAAATAAATCATTCTATCAATTTTGTTCTTCTTCAAATGATCAAAGAGGCAGCATAAACCAGGTGACCTACAACATCACTCATTTTCTGAGAAAATCTTTCATTCAAATTAGGTCATGCAGGATATCCAATCAGATTATGAAGTGATTGCAAGCATATAAATGAAGAAACATTTAATCTGTGGAGTCGCTAAAGACCTCTAAATACCAATATGCAAGAAATAATTTCCCTACCTTACGGTTGACACCCTTTGTTTTTCATCTCAACACCTTCTGTCCTTCCATCAATGATTCTGAAAGAAATAAGTATGACACATAAATATCAAACACATTTAAAGGAAATCGCTTGGCTCAAGAAATTCATAACAACAACGCGGAATAAATCGGGCCATGCTTTCTCTGACGTCACAATCAGCTGCTTCCTACAGTGAGGCTTGAAGCACACACAATGGGTAAAATTTTATCAAATCAACACTACGTATGTAATGAATGTGTGAGTGATTGGTGATTGGTCGATAGAACACCAATAAGAAAATTTGGTGTTTGAATTTCTTGAGGCAAGTAATTTTCTTTAATTATCATATCGTCGCAGGAAAGTAGTATTATTGGTTTATGTCCATTTTTCGCAAAACTAACTTTTTTATTGGAAAATATTATATAACCAAGTAGACTACTTTCTATACCTAGCTTAACATATATCATCTAGGGAAAAAAAATAATGTGGAAAAATAAAATGTACTATGTTCAAGAAATACAATTTGTGGAAAGATAAACTGTCCTGTCCCAGATATAGCATAATTTTCGATACCATTTGGACATAGGACTGTTTTCATATCCATAAACACAAAGAAATTTGAAAATATTTAGATATAACAGTTTTACTGAAGTAGGCAAAAACAAAAAGGTATATTTATAAGGAGGGTTAATTAGAATATTTTTTAGTTTGCAAACGTGTAATTTTGCTTAATCAATTATTTACTAATACCCAGATCCCTGTTTATAGTATGTTACCCTGGCAACAAGTGTGGAAAACTTAAGATTTTTCCTTATTTCATCAGCATTCTATTCCTAATCTATTGTTCTAACCCCTTTTCCAAAATCAAATGGTCCAATCATCAAGTGATGAAGCTATTTCTATATTTATGTTAATAGATTTATAATATGATCAATGGGATTATAAAAAAGATTATGGACATAGGACTTTATTAGTTTCCCCAAAAATTGTAAAATATCTGGTATTCAAGATTGTCCTAAAAATATTTCAACTAGAACGGTAAATACCATCATGGTTCGCATGCTCATGCAAATTGACACCCATATCATATGACCAGGCCAATTATTAAAATGGCATCTCACACTAAGTCCCACATGGCATCCCATGTCCCACATGGCATCCCATGTCCCACATGGCATCCCATGACCCACATGGCATCCCATGTCCCACATGGCATCCCATGTCCCACATGGCATCCCATGTCCCACATGGCATCCCATGTCCCACATGGCATCCATGTCCCCATGGCATCCATGTCCCACATGGCATCCATGTCCCACATGGCATCCCATGTCCCACATGGCATCCCATGTCCCACAGGCATCCCATGTCCCACATGGCAGCCCATGTCCCACATGGCATCCCACGTCCCACATGGCAGGCCATGTCCGACATGGCAGCCCATGTCCCACATGGCAGGCCATGTCCCACATGGCAGCCCATGTCCCACATGGCAGCCCATGTCCCACATGGCATCCCATATCCCATATGGCATCCCATGTCCCACATTATATCCCATGTACCACATGGCATCCTATGTCCCACATGGCATCCCACATTGGCATCCCACCCTATGTCCCACATGATATTTCATAGACTCCATAAGAAGTCTCATCCTAGCTATCAGTCCCTGATAGAGCATACTAGGTATGGAAGTGTCAGTTCATATAATAACTTATATGCAAATGACTTGTTGAAAAGGGGTGGGATTCCATGTCCCACATGACATCCCATGTCCCACATAACATTCCATCCCATGGCATTCCACCCTATGTCCTGCATGGCATTCCACCATATATCCTACATGGCATTCCACCCTGTTCCACATAGCATCCCACCCCATGTCCCACATGGCATCCCACCCTATGTCCCACATG
This sequence comes from Chiridota heheva, assembly GCA_020152595.1. Taxonomy (NCBI): domain Eukaryota; kingdom Metazoa; phylum Echinodermata; class Holothuroidea; order Apodida; family Chiridotidae; genus Chiridota; species Chiridota heheva. Next base: position 166,551 of record JAIGNY010003664.1, read on the forward strand.
ATGTCCCATAGACTCCATAAGAAGTCTGATCCTAGCTATCACAGTCTCTGATTGAGCATACTATGTATGAAAGTGTCAGTTCATATAAAACGTATATGCAAATGAGTTATTGAATAAGATAAGAAAAAAAGGTGGAGTCAAATAATTATGCCTGATATAGCCCTCGGTGTATATACTACATGGTATATATTATATCATGTCCCTGATAGCCCCCATCCATGTCCCACATGGCATCCCTCCCTATGTCCATATGCAATCACATCCTGTCACACTCCCTGACTAAGCATACAAAACAAAAAAGTCTGGTCAGTTCATATACTGTAGCAACTTTATGCAAATGACCACAATAATAAAGGTGGAGTTTAATAATCATGCCTGATACAACTCTTGGTGCCCAAATATTTTGAAGAATTTTAAGGATTTAAATCTCAAGTGCTACAAGAGAGACACTTGAGGATCTCTGAAGAATATTGGAAAATTATATCATTTTGCAGTTATCTTCAAAGAAAATATCAAATGTTTTGTAGACTTTTTAAAGAAACTAGTCTTCAATCCTGTCTTAAGTGTCTCTGAAAAACTTTACAATTTTGTAAGGAAATTCTAACCTTTCATAAGGATATCTGAAGAAACTTTCAACTTTTTCTAAGGAACTCTAAAGAAACTTTAACATTTTCTGAGGAATTCTCAAAAGACCTTAACAATTCTGAAATCTCAGAAAAAACTGTGGACGGACTGACGTAATCGCCATTACATAGGTTCACATTATGCTTCGCATGCGAACCAAAAATAGGCATAATCTTATCCTTGACAATATTACCAATAGATAGTTACATAAGCTCTAGTAATATGCATCTTATATCCATCTTAGCCTATTTTAACCAAAGGTGCTAAATTTTCTCAGAGTAGCATTTTTGGACATAGGACAACGTTACTTTCCTGCGACGATATATTATTATGTATTAACAGAGTTCAATATGAGATACATAGTCTCATGAAAATCTCACTACTGACATTCTAGATTGCTTCCTCATCAAACAAAATGTTCAGTTGAATCCACTATTAATGCCTGAGAAGAAATGCTTTAATGCTTCATTTGAATAACAGTAACTTAATTATCTTTATCAACCATAATTTCCTTATCAGAACATTATGTCTATTTCAACTAAAATTACCAATGGAAAAAAACTTTGAAATATACTTACTGACATTTTGCAAATGACAAAAAGAAATATGGAAAGCCAGCCAAAAAGCAGAAAGATAGTCATTTCTCTGGCCTGCATGAATTTACACAGGATACGAATCTAAACAAAAAAAAGCACTTTGCAACCTTTTACAGTAACACCTATTTTTAGCATATAAATGTTTTTCAGCTTAGTTGCCCATGTGAGAACATTCGCATCAAACGAAAGTTATAATCATTCACAGTATTCTTACAGATTCTTACAGATCTTTGTCTGGTAGAAGGCCTCTCAGTTCCTCTTGTATCAGCTCTTCTTCTAAATCATATAATTCTGCAAAAATGCTTTCAGTATAACTGTACTTCATTGGCTGATTGATCCAAAATTTATTCAGCCTTCCCTCGAAGACCTGAATACTTGGTGATCCAATAATATCACATGGTAAATTGTTCCATAAGTCTGAAAAGAAAAATTATTCTTTCTGATATTTAACCTTGGTCTTCTCTTTAAGATCTTATGACTGAATACACAACAAAATTAAAAACATCAACTTACTCAGATATTTATATTCTAAATATTAAAGTCCTGGTCCAAAATAAATGTTTAAAACTTTAACAAAACAAGTTTCCAAGGATAAAAAAACTTTTATTGAAACTTCTCCATTATAGAAAATAAAAGAAAACAAAAAAATATAAAAGCTGTAAAACTGCAAACAAATGCTATTTCCTTGTTTTGAAAACATATGTTCTACTTCCATGTTTGCACATAACAAAGAATGAAAAAAAACTTCCATAAACCAGTGGTACATTCCTTCCGAGCAGGGAGCTGTTGCCCCAGTTAATTGCCGCCAAGTTAATGTATAGCAAATTATTACCACATATCGCATCAGTATAAATTCTACTTTTTTTTAAATCATTAGAACTGTCAGAAAAACAACAAAATATCTCGTTCAATGATATGCCGCCTGTGTCCCCCTTCACATGCTACTACCTTAGGGGGGTTTATAACCTGGAGACAGGTTTCCTCGAACTCCTCGGCCACACAGCGCTAAGTTGTTGAAAGACATACTGCATGCATGACACTTTTATGTAAACATTCAAAATGGAGAAGAGCCGTAAAATAAAAAAAAAAGACAACAATACCAAAACCGGGAGGGGGAGTAGACGTCTAACAATTTGTGAAGTGAGAAATATGAGGAAATTCACCAAGCACGGGAGAGGGATGATCGAAGCATCGCCTTATCTTCATTCAGCAAACAAATGAAAATGGGGAGAGGGAAGGACAATATCATATACCAAGTATGTTTTCACAGTAAAAATAATTCCCCCACCTCAAATTCAATGTTTGGTGATCAAATTTGCCGTTTGAAACCTGAAACGGGTAGATCTTAACAAAGAGCCATGGCACTGCCGCCCCCACCCCGCCCCTATCCGCCACTTCTTCCTATTCGTAATACTTCTATTTTTTGTGAAGAAATTTAAGAAAATTGGGGAGAGGATGATACAATCTACAAAATTATGCTTTCATAAAAGAGAATGCACCCACCCCAAATTCAATAGTTCAACGATCCCAGTTTGTCACTTCAACTTGCAAACAAGCTAGGAAATCATAACAAAGATTCACTCCCCCGCCGCCCTCACCTTCCCCGCCCCCTTCTTGCTGTCGTATTACTTTGAATTTTTTTGGAGACGAAATAATCTACCAAATTATGGTACGTTTTTTAGAGGAAAATGCCCCCACCCTAAATTCGATAGCCTGATAGTATTAAATTAAACATGTAGGAGAAGGAATCACTCTGGAGTACTCCAACAAATTGTTATTACCGCTGTGATCCCTGGTCCCTTACCCACAACCACCAAACTCAAATTTATGTCTTTAGAATTCAAATATTTGAAGAAAACATGAAAATCGGGAGGGGGCATATACCTTTGTAAGTATTTCCCTTTAAATGTGCCAATCTTAATTAATTAAACCGCACTAGGCCAAAGTCCAGATGCAGCTGGTGTCAATTTGCAAACAAATCTCTCAAAGGCATTAGGAATGGAGCAGCCGCATTATTTATGATTCTTTAGAAGTTTGCCGTGTTTTTGCAGTATGTGTTTCATAGAGATTAATGTTAATAAAGTTTAATGTTCGTAAGTTTTGGGTAGAAATTAGAATATATCTGTTGGAAGGAAAGTTATTTCACACGGATCTAATTTGTAAAGAAATTATTTTACACCTGGGCTTATCAAATAGTGGGAGCACATGTATGTTTTTGTTTACTTCATCGCTGATTTCGGACAGATTTTGATGCAATCTTTTCAACATGGAGATCTACACTGAGCAAAGAGTGCCTAGTTCAGAATTTTATTTGTTCTCATTTTATTATTTTTTTCTATTTTCTTTCGCGTTTCACTTTTACTATAAATGGAACTACATATTAAAAAGATTTTGACAACGTTTCTTAATATTTTGTTGGAAATATTTCATGAGTTAAAATTTTACTGGACTATTTGGAATACTATATATTTCGGAATAAAACATGGAAATCTCAGTAAGTTAAACTTGTTTATTTCTATTGCGCCGATCCTCTTTATTTCGCTTCTCATTTTAGTTTTAGTTTATATTATTTCATTCAATTGTCATTTTATGATTTATAAAAAAATGGCCGTCCACGCCCAAATAGTTGCGTTGCCACGGTTCCTTACTTTTCAGGTTGTAATTTTTGGTTGAGCTTATTGAAATAAATAATGATCGTAAATCTCTGCGGTACACTCTGCATTGTCGTTACCAATTCATTGTGGGCTGATCTGTGTCCTTTGAAAAGACACGGGAAATTAAATACTTTATTTTGCTTAAAACGGCAAATTTGCATCAGTTTAAACGAATCTGAACTAAAGAAATTTGCAGGTTCGGTACGTGTGCAGACGTTAAATATTACACACAGTAGACCAAGGACTTTCCTCGCTGAAAGAAATAAGAGCTGTGATTGGAAAATAATGCTCGTGATAGTATCTTTGTATTAAAAAAAAAAAATCTTAAGTTGCATGAAAACTAATACCATGTTTTTGGCTTCGAGAACGGGTTGTTTTTGGCGCTTTACCAGTGGCATTACAGGCGTTTTATCGGCTCTTCATCGGCGCTTTACCGGCGGCTTACAGGCGCTTTACCTGCGTTAAAATTACGCAATAGTCAAACTGCTCGCATCGGTACTGTATACCCTACCTAACTCTTTGACGTCTATTTGATAAAAATGCTCTTATCCAGTTGACAATATTTTTGGAGATTAAATATGAAAGCTTTTTCAGCAAGCAGTGATGTGGAACTTTATTAAACGCCTTCATAAAATCTAGATAAATGCAGTCCAGGCTTCCTCCATTATCCATTATTTAAGCCCATTTTGTACGTATAACAATTGTAGTGTTGTATATCTTCCAGAAATGAAGCTGAATTACTTTGGTGAAAATAATGCATTTTTCTTCATGTGATCAACAATATGATCCCTGATATTAAACTTCTCAATAACTTTGCATAATATACATGTAAGGCTGACAGGTCTTTATAGTTTGATGCTAACTTTCTGCTTCCCTTCTTGTCGCCATTCATCAGAAATGTCCATTATTTTAATTGAATGATTAAATATTATACTTATTGGCTTGGTAATTTCATTGCAGAAATCACAAAGAATCCTTGGAGGGTAGTCGGGGCCTGGAATTTACTTATATTTACTTCCGACAATCCTACCAAGTTAGCTGACAGACAATGAAATATAAAAAAAAATACTGGTTTGTAGCGTAACTAGTATATGCCTAGGCTAATGTTAGTGGAAATTTGTTGTGTGTTTGTATGTACATGATCCTCCCTTGTGGGAACTCGGCAAGACTCCTATATGGGGCATAGACGCCAAGCTATAGCCTGCATAGCAGATGCCAGTCTCGTGCGACTGGGACGGAAGTGGATGAGCACCGGGTTTTCACCTTACTCTTTTTGAGAAGTATTAAGAAAACCAGGTAGGGTGTGACTGTCCTACCATCGAGACCGACAGCTTAACGTCCCCTCTGAAGGACAGTGAGCACCATTCAACCATTGTCACTTTTCTCAACAGCTGAATGAGCAGGAGCTGCAAACGACGTACTTCCGCTTTGATGATTGGCGTATCTGTCTGCAATAGCTGTGGAAATACAGGTAGACCTGTCCGAGGCTTGAACCGGATACCTCCAGCATCTGTCGTGTGCTCTACCAACTGAGCTACCTGACTCCATATATATTTTTTAAAATAAACTTCCCACTCAAGTCTTACTCTTAGTGGTACTTAACGTTAGTTTGCCCCAACTACTACTGGACTATCAAATTGGCGAGGACGCCAAGTAACCAAGCACACATACAATGTAAACTCCTGAGTCCTGGCTGCATATGTAAATTGCTAATAATGCTATGTACAAGGACAAGTGGGTACGCTAGGCACCTAACATTTATAGGCCTTGCTTAAGTCGTTAACTTGAAATTCGTATAGGCCTAGGCCTATACTTGAGATAACATCTCCCTCTGTATGCCCTACATGCTACGCACTACAATATCCAATACAGTATTCGCAGTCATGCAATGGCTATAGCCTATACTACGGTCAAATGTTTATCTGTAGGCCTATTACGTTAACTTAGTTTAACGTTAGTTAAATTAACGTTAAACAATGATTGTTTCAACATTAATTTAGAAAGTCTTATTACATTTCCCACGAAGCTAACGAGGATAAGTAACAGGTGTCTTACTCTTAGGCCGCTATCCTGAATGATATTTCGGATATATGAATCTGAATCTGAATCTGAAACGGATAAGTCGGCAAAATCCCTTCAAGAGGACGTGAACGCCAACCGATGACTGATGATCTGATCTAAACAAAATAAAATGTCCAGGCACGGCAATTGACGATTGGTTAAAAACTTCCGACCAACAAACTTTCGCACGGTCACGTGGTTACCTTTCCAGCCTTTACCTTGTAACACGGAAATATGATGAATAGCATAGCAAGGTTTAACGTCCCGAAAGCATCCAGTGCTGGACATTATATCAATGAATCAAGTTCGATGTTCTTTTTGTACCAGAGTGTTATAGATTTGGGATACTTTGTGATGTTTTCCAAAAAGTACTGTCTAATATCTCTCAGATGAGGGTACATTTAAAAGGGTCACCAGAGGTTTTGGCTTTTTCTTTTTTTAGGCTGAAGTGAAGAAATAGGTCCATAGTTTCCCATGAAACTTTTACTGAAACATAGCTCGTCAAGTTTGGATATACATAGTCAAGACATATCCCTTATATACAGCTCTATCGTTACTGAAATTTGCAACTTCTCAGCTTCCTGTCCCATGAAATAGAAAATCTCGAAGATATTTGTATTAGTCTTTTCTCTGAGGCTTCTCATCTTTAACTGGCGCAGTAATACATTATTAGTTTTGTGCTACCTATAGTAGCACAAACTTCATCCTATTTCTTTAAGATTTATTTAAGATCCGGTACTAACTTCCCCCCAACCTTATATGACCCAAAACTTTTTGACATCTAATTGAGATAAATGTGTTTAAAACAAATAAAAATCCCTAAAAACCATGCCTCATCTCCCCCTAAAATTCAGCAACAAGTATGCTATGCTCCCCAAAACAAGCCTAATTAGTGCAAATTTAGTCTCTCTGCTTTGCTGGACCATGAAAAATTACTGTTATCTAACTTTTCTAACTTTTATGATAACTTTAAAAAGCAAAGTCATGACCTTTGTCAATTAAATCAATGTAATTTAGTGACCTGTGATGACCTATGTCAATCTGAGTGACAGAGTTTAGCCCCAAAAAAATTAGGAACATTTATCAGTCCAATGAAATACATTTAATCAAATGCTACCATTAGCCAGACCTACTGCAAAATCTAAAATGCATACAAAAATGGACTCATTTAAAAAAAAAAAATACCTTCTTTTTTTAATAAAACAAGGTATTGAAATTCAGTCTTTCAGTGAAATCTAGGGCCACTTTTCCTCAGGAAACTATTCCCATGAAGGAAAGCCCATTAATAGCTTTTAATTCAGGCCCAGCAAAAAAAATCTGCAACAACAACAACAACAACCCCCCCCCCCTCCTCCTCACACACACACACACACACACACACACACACCTACATTTTTACTTTCCTCAAGCACATTACTTTAGTTGATAATGGTTCTTTACATTAATATTAATAATGAATATGAGATTTAGGCCTTACCTTACATGCTTCTGAAGCTCATGCTCACCTTACCATATATACCTACCTGCCAACATTTGCAGAATTGATCAATTGGACCAATAAATTCTATCAAATATTTTGAAAGTGCCACACTTTCCTTTTTAAAAGTGCATCATGTAATATGCATACAAAGAACGTTCATGAATACGTCACATATCACGTGATCACCGTCTGCCAGGCAAACAACCCTCTACAATTGACTATGGCGATGAAAATTTAAATCTTGGTGACCAAGAAATGATGATTTTATTGACCATAATGAAAGTTTCTTTGAGTAAAAAGTGCAGTGAAAACTTTCGATAGCATATAAAATACCCTAAATCTTTACTGCCCCAAATCAAATTACTGGCAATCCTAAACATGACTTCGTACACAGTAATTTTGCCCCCCCCCCCCCCTCCCTCCACCTCCACCCCCACCCCTACCACCAGCCCCATGGCGCCGATACAACATGTACGATATCATATCACTGATCAACAGTATACATACGGACGTACAAAACCTGTTAGCTTACGAGAGGTGCCTGAAACAACACAACAATTATGCTAGTTCTGTTGGACAGTTGGAAGTCGCCCCGAATTTTTCCACTTAAAACATTCGGTTGATTCCATTTGTTTTGCTATGGGGCTTACCAATTTTACGACACGATCGCGTTTTTTCTAGCGGTCTCATTTTTTCACGCAATCCCCCCTCCCTCCCCCCTTCCCCCTTCCACACACACACACACTTATAAGTGTTGACTGAAGTACAGATACATTTCGCGATTTCTCCCTCGTTCAGAAGCTGATAAGAATTCATTTTTAGGACCTTGAGGGTTGGATACAGTGGCCGGGAGCCAAGCCCCTCCCCACCCCTTCTGATATTTTTCGATGATACTTTATTTTTACCATGAGATAACTCTTAGTCATGGTTTACGTACATTTTCTTCAAGTTTAGGAAAATTTTGTTCAATACTTGCAAAATCTCTTTCAAACTTTAGGATATTTTATTCAGTCTCGTGCAATTTTCAAAAATTTTATTTATTTTCGGGCAATTATTTACGATTTTCGATCAATTTTCTTCGATTTTTGGTATATTTTCTTCAATGTTTAAGGATGTCTTTCAGTTTGGGGCAATGTCCTTAATTCTCGTGCAGTTTTCTTCAATTTTTGAAAAATATTCTTCATTTTGGGGCAATATTTCTTTGATTTTCAGTCAATCAATTTTTCCATCAATGTTTAGGAATGTCTTTTTAGGCAATTTTCTTACTTCTCGTGCAGTTTTCTTCAATTTTTGGAAAATTTCCTTTATTCTGGAACAATTGTTCATCGAATTTCGGTAAATTTTTACTTTCGGAATATGTTGCCAAATGAAAATTTCCAATGATTTTACCAAAATTTCTTTCAATGTTTTGTTCATAATTTCTTAATTTTTCCCAATCGAAAGAAAACCTTTCTCAGAGGATTTTAACTGCTCCCGGTGTTAAGATGCATGCATCCACGGTCCCAATATGTTTCATTAAACATGTTAAAACTCACGTTATCACATCATCTGTGGTTTGGGTTGCGCCCCACCCCCACCCCCAAATGGATAACCGCAGTGAAACGTAAAGATTTGACACCAAGTTCCACCAGTAGAGTATGTAGCGCAGAGGATAATGAAGGTCTAATTAATTGATTTTGAAGAGTCAGATGCCGTAGGTTTTTTTAATCCGGATATCTTTAATTTTCGTAAAGTTTTCTTCATTTTCGGAAATTTCCTTCAATTTTCGTAAAATTTTAGTTCATTTTCGTGATATTTGCTACAATATGGAAGGAGGGAGGGGGGTGGGGAGGGGAAGGGAGCTTTATATATATATATATATATATATATATATATATATATATATATATATATATATATATATATATATATATATATATATATATATATATATATATATATATATATATATATATATATATATATATATATATATATATATATATATATATATATATATATATACATATATATATATATATGTATATATATATATATATATATATATATATATATATATATATATATATATATATATATATATATATATATATATATATATATATATATATATATATATATATATATATATATATATATATATATATATACATATACATATATATATATATATATATATATATATATATATATATATATATATATATATATATATATATATATATATGCATTTTATATATATATATATATATATATATATATATATATATATATATATATATATGCATTTATATATATATATATATTTATATATATATATATATATATATATATATATATATATATATATATATATATATATATATATATATATATATATATATATATATATATATATATATATATATATATATATATATATATATATATATATATACATATATGTATATGTATATATATATACATATATGATATATATTTATGTATATATACATATATATATATATATATTATTTATATATATGATACATATATATATATATATATATATATATATATATATATATATATATATATATATATATATATATATATATATATATATATATATATATATATATATATATATATATATATATATATATATATATATATATATATATATATATATATATATATATATATATATATATATATATATATATATATATATATATATATATCTAATAATAATAATGTATATCTAATAATAATAATGATTTGACAAAGCCATGAATATAATTAACTGAAATGAACCACACAGAAAACAGCTGTTGACAGGCAATGAATGAATCGTATGAACTGAATTATCGTTAATTTCGGACCAAATAACCTCAATTTTGGACCAAATACTTTTAATTTGACCCACAAGCCCTCAATTGTGGATCAAAAATCTTTAATTTTGGAAAACCTTTAGATAGAGAAGTAGATCTAAATAAATAGGCAATCAGGACAACAATCCCCCCCCCCCCGACCCCTCCACCCCACCCATTAACTTTAAAAGCAATTTAATGGTCTTTACATTTTTGTCTGATGGGCAATTGCCAACACTTGTCTTGGCAAGGGGTGTAGAAAGGTTCATCGCACGGTGGGGAAAGAACTCAAAATTCTTCATGGTTATACAAATTGCACTTTTTGTATGAGTTTTCCTAAAATGTTGCTGCTAATTGTGAAACCTTCCTTCAATTTATGGGAAATCTCCTTGAATTGAATTTTCTGCAATTTTCTTCATTTTCAGAAAATTTGCTTCAATTTTCATTAATTTTTTATCAATTTTCATAAAATCTTCGTAAATTTTAGAAAATCTCTTTCACTTTTCGTGAAATTTCTTCATTTTCATGATAGTTTCTTCAATTTCTGGGATTTATACTTCAATTCTCAGGAACTTTTCTTCAATTTTCAGGAAATCAATGTCAATTTTAAGCAAATGTTGGCAGTTTTATAGTAATTTCACAATGATACAGACTACACCCGCTCCCATTAAAAAAAGGTTCAAAATAGGGGTTTGATAATGGGGACAAAACATTTTTGGCATGGGGTCAAGGGACCCGCCTTAGGGTTGGGTTTAGGGAAAAGTCTCGGTGGGGATCCTGGGGGCGAAGCCCGGGAAACCTCGCATTTTACAAGTTTTTGATATCCCTAGTATCATATACTCTTCGAGACTAGAGTACATGTGGTGTTTTGAGAACATATTTCGTGGCCTTAAATGTACAAGTTTACAAAGCCACCAGGGCCCTTAAGCGAACCCTTGGACTCCATGCCGCCAACCTCGCGTTTCGAGATCGAAATGTCGCTTATACACACACACTGCATTAACAGTTTGCCCCGACATTTTGGGATCCCTTCGAATGAGTCATGATGCCTTTAGTTCATGCCTGTATGAAGAGTGCCGTAGGAGCCCCGCCTTAAATATTTTTCAAGCTGTCTGAAAAATTGCTATCTTTTTACAACATATGTTTTTTTGTTTTGTTTTTCATCATAATATACATCTTAAATGCACTAATATGGTCCTTTTTATAAAGAGTATATCTTCATTCATTTTTGGAGTTAGGCAGTCACCCACCATACCCTCCTGGTAAAAGTAGCGGGATATACCAGTATGTATTCCTGGCCATGAAATGCTTCCAAATTTAAAGAATAATCCTTAAGATTCAAAAACAGGGATGATTTGGAGCTTTTCTGCAAGCCATGATAGAACAGCCCGATTGGTTGACAGCTTATCAAATCAATTAAGATAACTAATTAATAAATGATTATATAACAGTCAGCATACTTTTTAAAGGATATCATTCACCCCAGAATTTCAGATTTGTTCATCATCAAATATTAATATTTTTATTTAACTTGATTTTTCGTTCCGATACTATCAGTATCAGGAACCCAATGCATCCGTCTGCACAGTGCATGTATGTGTCTATACATATAACCATGGGCGGAATTTTCATAGTGTGTGTGGGAGGGGGAGGGGGGGGATGCAAAGTCAAAAGTGGGGTAAAATTACAAAATAACGCTTAGATGCACAAATTTACCATACAAAGATATAATTTCGAAAAAAGTAGGGGCAAATGTCTTCTTGCCCCCTCAAATCCCCCTATGTCTGTAACGCTGTACTTGTAAACACGATATCTCCTGAATAGTATATGTCTTGACATAATTGGCGCATTGATGCATCATGACCCATAGATGATACCTATTGTTTTTAGTATCCATATTTTGCATATTATTGAGTGGGCGGTGCAAAATGTAAAAATCTTCAAATGCTCATATTTTGATAACCATATATCTGTTTTGCATCTTCTTTGACGTAAATAAGTTGTTAGGGTTGGTGTAGATGCCCATCTATACACACACAAAAAAAAAGGTTCAAAATTACTAATATGAATTGTTAGCGGGGCATAAAGTGGTTTTGCTGAAAAAACAGCTTGTAAACAAGGTATCTCGTGAACCACACATCAGTGGCATGACAAATTTGACATATTGGTTTAATCATGATTCGAAAGATGGTCCCTATTGTTTTTGGTTTCGATATCATATATATTCAGTAACAGATTAATGGGTGGTTGCAAAAATCTCGAACTTTTCAAATCTTTACAAGTGCCTGCCAGTTTTGCTTCCTATGTGGCATGCTTATGTCGTAAGATAGTGTGCACAAGCATATGCTGTTAAAATGTCATATTTAATTATATTTGAAATTAAAGCATATATATCTCGACTCCACCCACAACCTGTAAATTTCCCTGGTATGCTTTTGTGAATTACTACTCTTTCATAAACCTATGTTCCTTTGTTTATTGTCTGTAATAGCATTATTGTTCTCCCAGGACATAGACGAAATGTAGACGGCCACCTTTGAAATGCATTTGAAGTGCATTCCTGCTTAATGCTGAACAATCGCAACAGTTGCAAAAGATATTTCATAGACTGGTCATCATTAGTGACTATTTAAAATGATCTAAAAGTTTGAGATAAACAAGTACTTTGGTTTAGTGGTCATATCATAACATTACCAGGCATAAATGTCCCTGGTTCAATTCCTGGCAGGTCCTCATCAATCAGGTTAAAACACAGATACTTATAGTATATTACCACCTACTAATCAAAAATTTATTCCCACAACTAGGGGAGGGGGAAATTGACATAAAAGAGTCATTTGCACAACTGGGGCTCAAAGTTGATATTGCTTTATTATGTATATATGACTATAATATTCATTATTTCTCTGTTTGGAGAGGAAGGGCCATGCATGAAACATGCTGACTTGAAATTCAAATGGGTCTCACTGGGGGCTCTAACTAGTTAACAAAATTAGATTAAGCAGATCTCAATATCCTCAGATGTTAATTATAATGTAAGGATTGGCCCTTAATAAGAGTCCGCAAAATAACGGTATCATCCCACATGCACAAAAACAGCTTTTTTTTTTAAAAGGCACCGGAACCTTTCGGCAGTTTGGTTTCTATTGTAATAAAAACTAATGGAATTTCATTTTTCAGGTACATGAAGCCTAAAAACTGCATTTACATTTTCCCCGATTTTGCAACTAAGAAGGAAGGTTTATTAATATTTCACACAAGGAATATATTGTTAAGAAATTTACCTTGCATTTGGAAGAGTTACATGACCAGCGATGGAAGAATTTTGAAATAAGAATCAAAAATCAAGTAAATTGGAGTTATTTCCTATGCACCTAAACATTAACAACCCCTATGGTTGCAATAATTTCAAGTATGGCCTATCAGCTAAGCTCAGTTGGCTGAGGGAACGACTGAAATGGTGGTCTCAAACAGGTGTGTAACTTAAGGGGGATAGGATGTTAAATCCCTCCCTCTATAATTTTAAAAAGAAATGGTATGAAAATTGATATGGTTATATACTTTACGTTTTTGTTTCGCAAAACTTAAAGACTGGGCTAGATATCAAAAATTCATTGTCCTCCCGACTCTACATAATCCTGACAACACCATACTTGCACGCACGTAGCCAGGAAGAAAGAGGAAGAGAGAAGAAGAAGGGGGAGGGGTGCGTCCCAGCAAACGAGCCTTTTTTTCTGAGAAAGTGCCCTTTTGAAATAAAAAGAAATGGTATGAAAGTTGATATGGTTATATACTTTACGTTTTTGTTTCGCAAAACTTAAAGACTGGGCTAGATATCAAAAATTGTCCTCCCGACTCTACATAATGCTGACAACACCATACTTTCACGCACGTTGCCAGGAGGGGGGGGGGGGGGGGGTGCGTCCAGCGAGCGAACCTTCTTTTTCTGAGAAAGTGCCCTTTTGAAATAAAAACAATGATAAGCACCTGTAATTTCAAGGTTTGTTGAAGTACCCGATCGGATCTGACCGGGGACGTAGGAAGGGTGACCTCTCTGGGAGGTCGATAGTCCTCAACATTTTTTAGCTGCACGCAGAAAAGTTGCAAAAAAAGTTAAGCCAATCGGAAAATATTGGATTATTGAGCGCTGTGCTGATTTGATGAGGTCTTAACGGCACCACGACAACGAAGGTCAAATTGTGCCTGAGAGGTCAGATCATTTTAGAGGTAGTAAGGAAAGAGACCAGGGGAAGAATGAGAGAAATTCAAGAACAAAAGCCAGAAAGCTGTGATCGAGAGAGGAGGTGCATGGGTAAAACAAAAACAAAGTAGAGAGGGGGTGGAAGAGGAGAATTAAATATGGTTGTAGAGGGATGCATGCTGAAGGAAGGAAGACTATTTTATCTGGAGGATTTTTTGGAAGAACTCAGCAATTGAGTTGTGGGGAGCGAGGGAAGCTCTGGGAAGGTTGTACAGGGGCAAGCAAGGAGAACGTGTTGGATTGTGAGGATGCAGTGGCAATTGTTACAGAGGGGTTGGGGGAACCAATAAGGAGGTGGGAGGAGTGAGGTGGGTGTGACCAATTCTAAGACGGGTAATATGATCGTTGTCGATACGAGAAAGGTTGTTGATGGTGGATTTGATCGGGATTGTGGGCTGGATAACATGGAGTTTGTTATCAATTTGGAAGTTCCATAAGGTTTGCCAGCGGTCACGAACAAGAGAAGCGATAAGCGGTTTGATGTCAGAGAGGGTTTGGGGGAAAGGGGAAGGGCGGAGGTTAAGGGCAAGCTTAGCGGCTGTGCTGGTTGGTTCCAATTATTTCTCCAGATATTTCCCTTTATTCTACTACTTTCCACTGAATACTTGCATTATTCTTATCATATATCTTACAGTTGATATATCAATGATAACTGCAAGTACTGTGTTTCGAAAGAAATTTATGTATGTTTTCATTTTCACCTCCACTTGGACATATCTTTCACTGTGGATTATTTTATGTCACCAGTTCCACTACTTTTTCCTCATTCCAATGCCTTTGAGTATAGGATACATGCTAAGCCTGAGATGGAGTATGAGAAAAGCTGTGTGT
Organism: Chiridota heheva; assembly: GCA_020152595.1. NCBI lineage: Eukaryota > Metazoa > Echinodermata > Holothuroidea > Apodida > Chiridotidae > Chiridota > Chiridota heheva. Next base: position 181,910 of record JAIGNY010003664.1, read on the forward strand.
AATGAAGCATGGTACACCTCTGTACAACAACTTGGATTACTAAGGAGAAAAACCAGGAGAGGAACAAAAGCTTGAAGTGAAGTTAGAAACAGATTAACTTCCCTCTGCCAGCCCAGTTCTTTAGTATGCTCTGATAATCTTCCCATTGTTTATTCATCTGATGACAACTTACAGATTTTACAGCCAATTTTGGAGAATTTTACTGGAAAATACCTTTAGTTTCTAGTGGATCTCGAACTGGTAAATCTACACAGCAAGGTGCTTTTTTGTTTTAATAATTTGAAGACATTCGAACCACATATTAATGGTAAACTGAGCTTTTGCTTCCTGAACACACAATCAATTAGGAATAAGACAAATGAATCAGTTGACTGTGTTTTTAGTAACGGTTTGGATATAATTGCAGTGTGTGAGGCTTAGCTTCAACCTGATGACAGTTTGACATTCGGCGATTTAACTCCTGTTGGCTATTCATTTCAACACGTCCCAAGGTTGAAAAAAGCAGGGGGTGGTGTTGGGATCGTTTACAAATCCAGTCTTTCTGTATCGGCAAAATTGGACTTTACAAAATACGCATCATTTAAAGCAATTCATGCAGAGATTACTTCAAACTCATCCTCAGTTCGTCTTGTCAACATTTACCGACCACCTGGACATGATTTCCCTACTTTTCTCTCTGAGTTTCAATGCATGATTACTGAATATCTTCTACATACATCTGAGATCATATTCTGTGGCAACTTCAACATACATGTTGATGACCTAAACAATTCTGCTGCGAATAAATTTTGAGACCTACTTTCATCTTTTGGACTGATTCAACATGTCAAAGAAGCAACCTATCGTTATGGACATTTTTTAGATCTACTTTTGGCTCGTGATAATATTGTGTCAAATGTTGAGATTCATCCAGGACTGTGTGATCATTAAACTATTATGTGTAATATCAATCTCCAGAAACCCCCATTGACTACTGCTACTACAAGGATACGTAATTTAAAAGCAATTGACATCAAGCCATTTCTGAGAATGTTCAAACAGCTTTATATGATACACATCTTGAAGACTGCAATTTGGATATGTGTATTGAAAAGTATAAATCGGTTCTCTGTGCAGCCTTGGATCGACATGCTTCAGATAAGACAAGGACTATTAAACTTAATTCTGCTAGTCCTTAATTGCTTCACTAAAAAAATCCGATCTGCAAGAAAAATCTGTCGTCAACTTGAACGCAAGTGGATCCAGTCACGGCTTGAAGTTGACAGGCAAGAGTTTTGTAAACAACGTCTTGTTGTCACTAGGTTAATTGATCAGGCCAGGACAGTTTATTCTTCTTCTACGGTTGATCATTGTTCCGGTGACAAGAAGAAGCTTTTCAAAATTGTAAACACACTTCTACACAAGTCCAAAGTGCCAGTTCTCCCATTTTTCGATTCAGACAAGGCTCTCGCTGATAGATTTTCTAGCTTCTTTGTTGGCGCCCATAATATGATGGACTCTTCTGATAATGCCGATGTTGTTATGGATACAACTATTTCTGTGTTTCAACCTACGACGGAAGATGAAATCCGAGACATAATCATGAAATTGCCATCCAAATCTTGTGAACTGGACCCTGTACCTACATTCTTGATCAAAAAATGTATTTAAATTTTCGTACCATATTACACTATCATTGCTAACAAATCTCTTCAATATGGACAACTTTCTGATAGTCTTAAGATTGTCCATGTTCGCCCATTGTTGAAGAAAGTTGGCCTCGATTGCGAGATTAAAAAAAAAAAAAAACTACAGACCTGTGGCAAACTTAAAATTTCTTGGAAAAACAATTGAGCGTGTGGTATCAAAAATACTATCAGATCATATTCAAGCAAATAACTTATCAGATCCATTCCAATCTGCCTATCAACATTACGTGCATTAAAAGCAACCGTGAATTCCTTATCTCTTCTCTAAAACTTTTCATTTCGTTTACATTTTACTTGCGCTTTTCACCATAAGATTGTGTTCCATTCTTCTTTTTTCAGGATTCTCATTCTGTGGATTGACGTCTGCTTTCGGTAAGATCGATCTTTTGTTTTTTCCTTCCCGTTTTGTCCAGACCTTCACGCCCTAATCAATACTATACAGTGGTCCTTCTATAGTAGTTTCGCGATTTGTTTTTTCTCGTTGCCTCTGGTCTCTCGGCCCTTGGTTTTTTCCCCATCATAACAAAACGCTTGTGCCATGACCTTCACCCTCCCTCCCCTCTCCGTGACCCACCTGCTACGTCCTTTGACCATTCTTCAGCCCCAATCCCCAAATTCCTAATCATACATGCCACCAATAAACAAGAATGCTTTAAAAGAGTCTCCCCTTTCCTCACACACAAAACGCTCTACGGCCTTGCCGGTACCCTCCCCAAGGTCTCTATCCTCAGATCCGGCGATCTCCTGGTGCACTGCGCCAGGGACACTCAAGCCACCACCCTTCTCTCCACCAAAACCCTAGCAAACACTAGTATTGACATTACAGTCACCCCCACCGTTCCCTGAACTCTAGCAAAGGTGTCATAAGAACTAGAGACCTAGCTTACTTTACCAATGATGTCCTCGTAGAGGAACTAACTAGCCAGCACGTCACTGAAGCCCGTTGTCTCGTTCTCAAGAGAGACGGAGCCAAAACACCAACCAATACCATCTTCCTTATTTTCGCCACACCAACTCTCCCCTCCCACATCATTGCCGGCTACCTGAGAATCCCAGTCGCTCTTTACATTCCCAACCCTCTCCGTTGTCATAATTGCCAAAGGTATGGCCACGGGAAAAACTCCTGCCGCAGCCAAGCGCGTTGTGGTAACTGCGGAGCCCCAGACCATGACAACACCTCCTGCACCAACAACCCACTCTGCACAAATTGTGACGGTAATCACCCAGCCAACCATCCCTCCTTCTCAAAAGACTGCCCCACCTGGCTTCAGGAAAAACAAATAACTAAACTGAAAACCCTTGATCCCAACATAACTAACCAAGAAGCCAGGAAACAATTTCCGCTTCCCTCCACAGCAAGCCTTCCTACTCGAGCGCAGTCTACTCTAACACCAATACCGCCC